>APFE031128809.1:49712-70367 GCA_000404065.3 Pinus taeda
CTCTCTGAAATTTTCAGTGATCTCTGGAATGTCTTCTACTTCAACTACTTGGCTATTTACATCATTAAAGCTATCTGATACAAAACAAATGATTCTAAATCAGTATGTACATAGTTGATTGGATGATTTACAAGTTTCTCCTTGCTAGTGATCATGTACTTCATCTTTTGTTCCCGGTAGAGTTTCGTCATTTGACCAAACACAAGAATGGTAGCATAGGAGAAATCAAGCTACATTGTCCCTTTAATATTTTCTCCCGAAGATCTGGAAAGAAGCATGCCAAATCTAGGAGGTATATCCACCACAACCACATCCATCAAAACATTTTTAGCCGGAATCTGATCCAAACTGACCACCAAATCTTTGATAAGATCAATGCACCTTACTCTGCCAGAATCAAAAGAGTAAAGGTCACAATAATTTCTAGTGATATCCAATCCCGATTTCTCCATGATGGCCTTAGGCATGAGATTATGAGAGGCTCCGGAATCAAACATTGTGTAACACATAGTCATGCACCCTGAGACTGATATAAAAAGGAGCTACATCACTATCTTAAAACTAACCTTTGAGTGCTGGACCAAAAATCAACTCAGGTCTCTCATCCTCCACATTCACCAAATCAGATGATGGATCTAAATTCAAAATCTTAGACACTTGACCTTTGTAGCTGCTGTTCTTCATCAACTTAGTCAAAGGAATAGATACTTTTAACTTAGCAATTTCATTTTCTAAGTTAAAAACTGAAATTTTCTCTACCTCTTTCGCTGAAACATCCTTCTTTTCAATTTTCTCCTTTGATACACTTGGTTGATTGGATCTTTCATTTGCTGATGACATTTTGCTGGTGGTAGGATCAACTGTCTCTTTTCCCTTTTTCTACACAATGGGAGGATCATTCTTTGGCACTGCTATCTCCTTCCTTCTCTGAATTGAATTTATGGGCACGTCTCTACTTCTGAGTGAATATTGTCACTGTTGGGATGACAAAGAATTCCTGTATCCTCTTTGATATTCATCAGACTCTTCCTCAAGAACTATTTCATTTGCTAAAATGAAATTTTCGTCCCTTTGTATAGTTGAATTCTTAGAATACTCCTCATCTTCAGTGATAAAAATTGGCATATCATCGGGTGTAAAGAAATGATTTTCTTCTCCAATTATCTTCTCCTCATCATTTGATTTCGGACCATGTACAAAATTCTGTTGTAAGGGTGTCTTCACCTGCTGCTGTGCTGCTTAGTCTTGTGTTCGCGGCTCTCTTTGCTTGATTCTAAATTGTGGTTGCTGCTAACCACGGAAATTGGGATTTTTGACTTGTGGTTCAGGCCTGTCAATTGTCAATCTATCAAACATCTTCTCCATCTTCTGAAGCACTTGATCTGAAGTGTAAATCTCTTCCTTTATGGTTACCTTCTTTTCAGCCTTTGTTCTAGCTCTCTTGGCAAGCATATTTACTTCAACGCTGACTGTAATTTTTTGCATATCTTCCAAAGTGGCCAGATCTCTTTCTCTTAATTGATAGGCCATATCAGGATCGAAACCATCCGGAAAATTTATCAAAGCCAGCCCCATAGGTGGTTTTATATGATTAGGAATTTCATTGTAAATAGAATTGAATCTAATACAATAATCTTGAATAGACTCACCAACATTCCGCTTGATGTTCTCATATTCAGAAAGGATCTGAAGAAGATTTTTCTTCACTTCCCAGTGATCCAAGAATTGTCTTTGCAGATTAGCCAATGTAGTGATACTTGTAGTCAGCAAATCTCTGAACCATTTCCTCACTTCAGCACCAAAGGTTTGTACAAACAATCTCATTGTCACATTTTCTGCATCAATCTCATGAAGGTCGAAGAAATCTGTCATCCTATCCACATGTTGTTGAGTTGTAATACTGTGAGGAGTGCCATCAAAAAATGGAATTTTTCTTTGGTAATTGGCTGGCATATCATCTAAATTTTGAGGCAGCACAAGGGGTGCAAACTGAGCAACCATTACTCTTGGTGGATTTACAATCGGTCTTGGGGATGTTGGGGGAGTGGGTGCAGCTGATGTATGGGGTGTATGAGATGGGGATGGTGGTGAAGAAATTTTAGATGTTTGAGGAGTAGAAGGAGTAGACATAGGTGACACCACTGCGGATTTTTGATCAGAGATAGAAGGTTGCATGGGAATGGTGGGAATGAAAGGAGATTCAGTAGGAATGTTTGAGCTAGATGCTATTGCAAATGACCCAAGGGTTGTTGATGCAGACTCTAAGAAATCGGCGATGTTTGAAGCCACAATTGAAGTTTGAAGTTGTTTCAAGATATAATCATCAATTATTTTATTGGCCCTTTCAGTTTCAAGATCTTTGACAAACTCTTGATTTAGGACAGTAGAACCAACAACACTTTCGGAATTAGTCTCAAACAGTGGCAGATCAAACTGTTCGTCAAATTCAAGATCTTCAAAATACTCAAAAACCACAGGACATGAATTAGAATTGAACATGGGAATCATATAACTTTCTTGGCGAAGGATTCTCGGAATGAGATTTGGATTTTCATACACCAGAGGAGGATTAGGATTCGGATTTGCTCTGGTATATCTTCTAGAAGCCAATGTGTTATTATTTCCAAGAAATCAAATGGACATTAGCAACATGTTTCAGCCTGTCAAATTCTAAAATTATCATCAAAAAGCCTAGAATTATCAGATATACTGGGGCACTTTGCAGGTTAGATATTCCGTTGATAAGACTAGACCGAAGATTGACTAAAGTAGCTTTTATCTACTTGTGCTAATGCAAAGCAAAAGCATTTCGAAGGCTACCTGGCTAATATTCAAACTCCATATGTAGTTTATAAAATGAACATCAACAAACAAACAATTTCTTCCTCAGTGGAGTCACCACTATGTTAGGGCCTAAATCTACCTTAGGCTGAGAAAGGTAGGATCTAGGGAAACATCAAACCATGCTTAACTTGGTAGCTAGCCCTACCAGGTCGGGAGAGGGCTCTCTCCTGTCAATCTCAGCAAAGTATGATCAATAAGGGCTTGATATGACTGATATGATGATTGATCTTAGGCTAGGTATGTATGCAAAAGATTTTGATTTGATTTAATGATGTTTTTGTTGGCTCAGAGGGAAAGGCAGATTTGGGTCTGGGAATGAGGCTCAGTTTTGCAGAGATCTATATGGGGCAAGGTAGGCAACTGATTTGACACTTCAAATTGAATGATATGGAGAGATTATATAGGTGAGGAGTTGAAGATGGCGAGAAAACCTTAGGGATCCTCTTCAAACATATGAAAACATCAATAACCAAGCAAACCCTAGGTAGAGCACTACAATTTCAATGGATTCTACCTATATTCTTGTTTGTTTTAGTTAAGAAGAAACAAGATAGATAATTACATACATAAAATACTAAGTGAATTAACAATTACAAAGGAAAGCACTATACCAAAACAAAATGCCACATGAATTCCAAAGAGTGTACCCTGGTCTCTATTCCTTAGCCAAAACTACTGAAATGTGAATACAATGAAGCTCTAAGCTTTCTCAAAAGTCCAACCATGCTAATGACTGAAAAATCACAAGATATACACAAACCATAACTCATCCTAGCCTCTAGGGGTCAATCTCACAATTTTAGGAGTTGTTCCAACTAATTCTAAACTGAGAACTAGAAATTAGGCAATGGAACAACTTGCCTCTAGAAACTAGGCAACTCATTCATTCAGTTGCAAACTAATTTTTGATAGATGAATCTACCTCTATGAGTAAAAATTTGACATAATTACATCTAGATCCATCAATTTACATTAAATTACATCATAAGTTTGACATTAATAAGGAGAAAAGTCAAACTGTCAAGTAACTAGGTGAAAAAAAGAGTATACTTGGTCAAACTGAGCAAAATTTCCCCAATGCACCGCACTGAGTTCTCTATTCATAGCTCCTGTTTGCAGCCACTTTTGGAGGCCTTCCTGGTGTCCAAATCTACTCCAAGTGTCCTTGTTGGAAAGGAATTCTTGTCTACTTTCTAGAACAAGTGGAATTTTTGAATTTGGCCTCCATTTGCCCCTCCAAAACTGATTTCTCCCAACACTGCTTCCTGTGTGTCAAAATAGGGGCTGTAAGGTCATTTTTTGGGTGTTTTTGACATTTTTGAGGGCTCAAAACCTGTCAAAATTTCTTGGCCATTGGTAGGCAATCATATTTATTTATGCCAAATCCAAAAATGCTGAGTTTTTATCATTTGAAGGCCTCCATCAAAAGTGAGCGCCAGGTGGTGCGGCGCATAGGGCAGAAAATTCTGTGTTTTAGCCCAAAAATTTCAAAAATGCAAAAAGTGTCCCAATTTTTTTGAAATTTGGGCCGAGTCTTCTCCATAAAGATTTGTGTTGGGACAAAGAAGCCTCAGCCAATATCTGAAGTCTATCTTGCTCCTTTCGCCTCCTTGATGCCCTTTTCAACTTTGCTTTCAAGCTTCTGATTCTCGCCTTGCAACTTTTATTCCTTGCCATGTAATAATAGGCCATATGCATAAACATTGCTTTCTCCCTGTTAGCCTTCTCTAGAAACCTTTCTAAGTGGATATTCACTCTCTCAAGCTATGATTCTCGATCGACATTGATTTCTTGCTCAACTGATGTGAGCTTCACCTTCCTCCTTTTGGTAGCTTGGCAGTTTTCTCGTATGTTTTGTAATTCCATAATCGTTTGCTGATTTTCAAGCTGCTTGTTTCTTTGCTCCAGGTACTTTATTATCCACTTAGCTCTTTCTAAGTTGAGGGAAAAAGCATTGATGTCTGCCTGTTGCTCCTGGATGAGCTGTTTGAGCTTTGAGCTTTGTGAGCCCAAATCAGTGTCATCATCCTCAATGAGAATGAAATCGGTCTCCTGCTCACCTGAAGGCCCCTCATCATGTAATGGCCTCTTGCCATTGTCTTGAACTTGTTGTGTTGATGAAGGAAGCGAGACCCCTTACACCCCAGGTGGAGATAATACTCGCTTTACTGTTGTGAACAATCGTCTAGTGCCCTTTTGATAGGTGACAAGCATCGACATACTAGCGGTCTGTGTCTCATGACCCTCTTACTGATGTGAAGGTCCACCTATCTCATGAAAAGCCTCTGGAGGTCCCTGAGGAGCTATGAAGAACTCATGAGAAATGAAATCCTCCCATGAGATGCCCTGCAAACCAAGGTGATGTATGACCATAATTTTAATGAGAGAAAAATGATAGATACTATTAAACTGCTGCTGAGGAGTCTTTTATTTTACTAGGGTGGTCATATTCTCAATATTTCGGCACATGAGGTAGTGGAGATTCATCATTCTCACCCTGGTAAAGTGCATCAACAGTTTGATATGATAGGCATATAGGCGAGAAAACTGGCCCTCACAGCTGAAATATTTCATTATAAGTTTCATCAAAGGAGCATATGAATCTTTCAGGTACCGGAAGGGAAAACCTCTGTGGAGTTGTCTCAAATAATCAAGCTTGATGTATGGTTCATAATGTTCCCTGTCAATTTGATGCCTTTTATTCCATTGATCTCCAATATTAGGAATACCGGTTGCTAGAGAAATAGATTCCGGTGTAAAAGTGAACATTACACTAGCTAGAGTGGCTTTTCCATTATGTAGATGAAGCACAAACAACTGGGCTAACTCATGATGATACTGGATTCTAGCAACCATCTCACAGAACTCATAACAGGATTGGTGTTGGAAGCATGTGATAGCAAGAGGGTAGGCCTGCAACTCAGCAAGTGTAGTAGGTTCCTCTCGTATATGTTTGCCACCCTTATGAAGTCTCCTTGGTGCATGTACCTCTGTAGGAGAGTCATTGTGTGTCTCTTCATCACGGTCATATGAAGGATCAGACTCCATGTTTGCTAGTGGGTGAGTTTTCTTGATGAGTAGTAGGAGATTTATGGTGTTTTTAATTTTCTGCCACCAAGGGTAAAAATATATGAGGGGTTGTGGGGGGAGAGAGTATGAGGGGTTTTGGGAATGTTAGGACAGGATTTTGTTTGGGAAATAGGGGATTAGGGAAAATATGTAAGCTTAGGGACATCAATTAGGGTTTAGGGATTTGTAGTTTAGGATTTGGGAAAATGGGAATTGGGGATAGGGATGACTAAATATGGGAGTTTAGGGAATGGGTGGATAAGTTGAGAAAATGAATGGAGGAGTGAAAAAATGAGGGAGTGGTAGAATAAACTTGGCAGCAAAATGACAAGTACAAACCCTAGGCAATGACTTTTGAGAAATTGCAAGGTATTAGGGTTTGAGTTTTTTCACACAACCACCATAAATTTTCAAGAAAAACTCCTTTACTAGCAAGGAAGAGGGCTTGACTTACTTGCACACTAGAAGTTTTGAGCGATTTTGGCAATTTGAGGGAGTTTTTGAGGAAATCGGGCTTGGTAGCTCTATGCACCGCACCTCAAACCCAATTTGCCGCACCTCCCGTGTGCACCGCGCCAGTACAAATTAACAATGAAACAAGGGACCCAGTGCGCCGCGCCACTTGTATGCACTGCGCCTCTCACCCAGTGTGCCGCACCCATAATTTTGCACAGTTTTTCTCCAAGCTCGCTTCCTTTACTCAACACGACCTTTACTTTGCTCAATCTTTGTTCGTTGAATGAAAATGAGCTATTTGAATTGAGAAGAATGATTTATACACAAGAGCTTTTAATTTTTGATTCATAAAACCCATTTTTATAATGTTTGCATTGTGACTTTACTTTTCAACTCTGTTTTTTGAGCAGTTTACTATATTTGTTCTTTTGATGAGCTGAATGACTTGATTTATGGTTGCCTTGCAGGGAATGGAGCAGCTGAAGCTTGGCAAGGTGACCAGGGTTGCCACTGAAGTGATTTACATATGAAAGAACTGAAATTGCATGAATTTATACAATTAAAACTCTAAAATATTCTGTTTTTCCTCAAAACAGAGTTTTGAGGAAAACTACATTTCTTAGCAAGTGATTATTAATTTATTGGTAATGGAAATTTTTCAACCTCCTCATGTGCCTGGTGACTGTTATTGGACATTTTGGGGACCTTTTTTATGAAACCCTAGACCTAATGAAACTAAAACCCTAGAACTGACTCCTGCAAATTTAAAGACAAAAGGTGACTATAGATGATCTTGATGAATGAAAATGGGCCAGCAGGTAAAGGACATGAGGGAAAATGTACAAAAAGCCACTATCATCAGATGATCCATGCTCCTAATGGAATGCGGTTAATTGAGTGAGACACCTAATATGCAATGCAATAAGAGAATTTGATCTTTGACAGAGGGATGAAGATACCGACACTAATAGGGTGATGACAACCATGACAGGGATATAGATGGTAATCTAAGCCCATTTGTTCAGTTTAGTAACCTTTGGAGTTAAGTGTGGAGCTTGTAAAATAAAATTTACCATAATCCCAAAGAGCCAAGTCAAGATGACAAAAGCTCAAGGAGGCATAGCCCACGATATTCGGGTGAACTCCTAGATTAAATTTGCTATTATGTGTGGTTGTTTATTTTTTGCATTATATGGTTGTTATATGTGTTTAATATTAGCATAAACAAATGCACTTAAAGAACTTAAACAGTTAAAAGAAAACATACAATTGTTTCAAGTATTTAATTACGCAAATGTCATATATAAGATAGATCATTTATTGGTTTAGCTGAGTGGGAGGTTCTTGTAAGCATAATAAGTTATCAAACCCCCATTTTAGATCACAAAAATTCTTGGGAAATCACTTGCTGGGGTTTTAGAATGCGCCTTCATGCACTAACACCCCCATGTATGGAAAACAGGGAGGACTAACACCCTCCTGCAGGTCGTAAAGGGCGTTCAACGCTCCCTATAGACCTAGAAGGGGGCGTTAGTCACAGTTAATGAACTAGGGCTTCCCCAATATCTAAAAATCCACCCCCATTGCAGCTAAAAAAGGTTAAATAATGCAAGATAAATGTTTTCGCATCTACCGGGGACAGACATCAAGTCGAATAGTCGCTTGGATTGCCTGCAATTGTCCGTGGAAGATCTACTCCTCTTTAGCTCCAAAACACTCTCACAACACTAAAATGATGCAAATGGTGAAAGTGCAGGCTCAAAAACTCCCTTATAATCACTTTGGAGGTATGACTTGTCTTAATTAAATTCATTAAAGTAGGAGTAGTTCATTTCCTATGATATTTATCTAGTGCCATGTCCACATGTTGTTAGAAATTACTTGTGTTTTGATGAAAGGACTTTCAGGGCTGAATTTGCATAAATGACCGTTTTCAATTCTCAATGAGCACTTTCTTTTATGGTATCTTTCCTCACTCTTGAACTAAAAAATCCCTGATTTTTCGTCATCAGACTCATTAAACTCCTTGGATGATGGTGCTTTCTTTTTTGGGACCCTTTCTTGCTCTTAAATTGAAAAATATTTGAGTTTTTCCCTTCTTTGGGCTCATTAAATCTATGAAGAAGGAATGGTCAGTTCTTTTACCTCTTTTTCCACACTCATTAAACTAAAAAATATACCTCATTTTTTCTTCATTTGACTTTTTAAAATTTGATGAAGATCTATTGAGTTTTTCGTCACGTGACTCATTAAAAATTCACAACGAATATCGAGTTTAGTCCGTCTCCTCACTCGTAACAAAATGAGGAAAAAATCTATTGAGCGTAGGTTTATCTCTTTATCTGGACTCAATAGATTAAATTAAGGGAAAAGAACCTTTTCAGGTATACTATTAAACCTTTGTCGCACTCGGTTATAAACTATGACAAAGGGACCACCCTGGAGTAGTTCTTTACAATATTTTCAGTTTCTCGAAATATGAAAAGCCCACCGAGTTTACCTGTCTAGACTCATTAAATTAAACAAATGAGGAATGGAGTCACTCTTTACAATATTTTCAAACTCTTAAAATATGAAAAGACCAATGAGTTTACCCATCTGGACTCACTAAATTAATCAGATGAGGAAAGTGGACAATACAATTGCTTTGTGTCAATAGTTTGAAAAGAGTTTTTTGGATGTAGTCGCTTCCTTGAGCATGGCACTCCCTCAACACCTTCCTTGTGACGGCCTCTCAATATGAACCTTACCATCCTATGAGTTTAGCCTTTATACCTTGATGTTCCTGCATCTCTGTATCCTAACACTCTTTAGTGTTCATGAGTCTAGTATTGCATGGTTAAAACCTTTGTGTCGTGCCCTCTATTAATCAAGGGAAAATATTTACCTTATGTTTCCTCCATCAAACCGTCAAGCATATTCTTCCATCATGCCTTCTTTCATTTTGACCTAATGCTCAAACTATTCTTCAAAAAACAATCATTCTTGTCCCATTTTGTGTCGACTAATGTAGGACACATTATTGCCTACCTTTCAACAGGTCCCTTCCTATCGACTTCAACACTTTATCTAGGAAGCAGACCCAAAAACACTTCAGTGCCTTGGAACTTGCAGACATCAGTGGCAGGTTACCTTGTGTTTGGTCAGGGGTTTTCATTATTGGTTCCTGGTTAAACGATTCTATGAGTGTTCGATGACAAAAACATTACTCACACTCGCTAGATTGTACTGTGCATCTTGGATACCATCACCATTATTGGTGGTCATCCTCGTGGATGTTAACAGTCTCCATTATTGATTGGTAATCAAACAATTTCATACATGTTTGACCTCAATGCCTTTATTCACATGTATCGAACTATGTTGTTAAGGTGAAGAAAAAATCAAGATCTTGGGTAGAGGCTTACATCACTCAGCCTTGTTTTCTCTCCCAAGTTTCATTTATTATTTTTTGGAGATAGCTCATCATAATGATCTTATTATGACACAGGTTCTGCATTGTGCTTATCAGTGGCCACAGTTTCCATATCTCTTTGTTGAAAAATCACTCTCACATAGCTACTGGCTATGGGAATGCTCGACTTAGGACATGATTTTAGTTTTTTTATATATTTGTGTTGCATCAGGTTTCGTGTATTCCCTAAGCTCTGATCCTCTCTCTCTCTTTTCCAAAGAAAACGACAGTTATATATAAAGTATTTTGGCCATCATCTCTACCTCTGATCTCACACTTTGGGGGGCATCTGTTACATAGGAAAATGACCTCCTCATCAACTTATAGGAGAAGAGCAGGATGACTGAAGGACTGACCAAGTTCAAAGGCCCATTTGTTAAGCTAGCGTTGTCTAGGATCTAACAACATACTTTATAAAGCTTCCTAGCAAGGCATAAGGTGCGTTAGTGCCTAGGGTAACTCTGTTTGTTACCTCGAGAAGGGTGTTAATCAACCTAAATGGGTTTCCATGGGTCAAAGGAACAACTTGACCAAGAAATATCCCAATATTCACTCCTATGTCAGCTCAAAAAAGCAGGGAAACATCAAGATTTGACTTGTTTGGAGGAATTACTATCCCTAATAGAATCTACAAATGGGAAAGAGCACAAAAGCATGGAAACATCTATGCTTTTTCCCAAAGGAACTCATGAGGGAGTTGGCAAGGCTTATCCTCTCATGCTATATATGTAAGGCTAGGGCCATTATGGAAAAGGTCGAAACATTTGAAAAGATTGCCTATTTGACTGTCAAAACTAGTCTCTGACTAAGGCATTGGAAGAGATTAAGAAGGGAGAGAGAGAGGAGTTGGAGGAGTAAGGGAAGGCTGATACAACCAATGGTTGTAATCACCCTTTTCTACATTAATATAGAACTACAATTGTGTTGTCCATTCCGCGGCATTGGTAGTGTAATTTATTTTCATATTTATGTAATGTCGTTATTATGAGTGGCTTAGATACATGTAATTAGATATCTTTATATGTTAGTGCATTGATTGTCAAAGTTATATGTTGTGATATTACGCCTTGTATTATCTATGTGCAGGTTTTGATTTGGAACTAGCTGACGGGTCTTCCACTCTGCTACTTTGTGCTCTCTAGCAATACCACACCAAGAATTGAGGTAATAAGTCCTTCTTCCTGCTTTGATTCTCATTTTTTTAACATAGATATGCATGCATCTTTTTGCCAGCTGTAGCTAATCTGAAAGTCTACCAAGGATTCTGTGAAGATCCTTGAGGGTTTCTACATCACCAAACACTCGTGCATTAATCCCTATAGCAGCTATGGAGAATTTGGAGAGGAGGAGAAGGCCTTAAATCTTGTGGAGATCGTAGAGGACAAACCAACTATCAGAATCAGGATCTACAAGTTGGAGGTAGGTGGCCTAACTTTACTCATCATTTTTGGTGGATTATATTTTTAGATTATGGCTTTAGTTCTCTGCGGGGGACCTCTGCTCATTCTCACAGTCATAATGCACTTTTGTGGGCATGATATACACTCTATAGTTCAGAAATGGGGCCCACATGTGCATCCAATGCAGTTTTGAGGGTCAAAACTACATTGTGGGCAGAGAGGATGGGCAGGACTGGTGGTCTACCGGAAGCTAAATCTAAGTACTTGTCATGAATGCCTTTGACTCTTGACTAAAAAATTATAATGGTATTTTGTAGGTATGAAAGAGTTAAATATATTATTGTGAGAATGAGATTTGGATTCCCTTCGTGCTGAGATTCAGGGGAATCAAACAATGAGATGGATGTTGGCAGGATATGGCATGTTGAATTTCTTAGAGAACCCTGTGATGAGGGCTAGTGAGGCCTTGCTATCAAGGATAGTAAGTTACTAGGACCCAGATCAGAAGTCCTTTGTAGTACAAGGGCATATGATTGAGATTACAATCCAATACATATATTTTTTGATAGGATTGGCCCCCTTGGGGGTGGTAGGGGAGATACATCCAATGCAACCTTGTGAGAGGCATATAGATGATTTTTTTTATCATCATAGTATATTGGGGAGTCGTGAAAAGGGCACAACCATACATATCAATAACTTGGAGATTCTAGAGACACAAGCTACAACCGTACCAGTGCTACGGAGTTTTGGGACTCATTCTTTCGACCATATCACTGGAGGGCAGATGCTGCTAGTGGGGAGTGTACTGGGAAGGACCTACTATGGGTGGGCTCAAATTATGTTGTCATTGTTGAAATAACATTTTACATTATGCAAATGGAGGAACAATGATTATTGTTCATTTGGGACAGTTTTATGCTCACCCTTCTTTGAGAAGATCCCTACTATGTGACCTCATGTTCACATCTATGATGGGGGCCCACAGGAGCCCAGGATGCACCGTTGGGGAAGCTATTGAGATGAGGTGGAGGAGGGGGAGTCAGGCAAGTGTTCCAACCTGATTTTTTCTCTCATTGGGACTAGATACCACTATACATAGATGACTATCCATACAATGGCATGAACTATCAAGGGGATACTAACTTACCACTTCCATTGGGATGAGCATGGGGCCCAGATGGTAAGTGAAAGTTGCTATACATTTGATGAATTTATATTTTAAGAAATGTATGTATGTAGTACTGATTTCTAAACTTTTTTGTATACAGATATGGCACTGGTGAGGCCGATAGGATACATGGGATGAACTGTAATTCCAGGGGCTGCAGATCAGGGTGGTACCTCATCATGACTGATACTAGATGATGGTGCTCTACTAGAGGATCTGCGACACATATTCAACGTGCTACTAACTGAGGTGACATATCATGGGTCGCATGATCTAGAAGATTGGTATATAAATGAGTGCACAGGTCTTCCCTGAGAGAGGTGAGGAATCACACAATGCCTTGTAATGGCCAGTCAGGAAATATGAGATCTACAGACTGGGGGAATGGAGTCATTGGCTTGGGAGCCTCTAGATGATAGCAATTAGGCATAGGGACATGTGGGTCCCCATTTTTGTTTTATGATAACATGCGAGTGAGCATGTCGGATGTTGTTAGAGTAGTGGACTCAAACCACTGCATTATGATACATATTTATGATTATGCATCTTTTGTGATGGTTGTGTTTCACCATTTGCTTGTGGATGTCTTCTTACATGTGATAAATACCAATTTAGAATGTTATTAGCAATGGTATCTACATAGTGATTATGGGCTCTAGGAACATGCTTGAATGAAATGGATTCAAATTCACACGCCAAAGGCTTAACTCATAGATATTTTCTAAATAGGACATGATTATGCACACAATAAACGTCATTTAGTTGTATGAAAATTAGCAAGGAATCAAGACAAACATGAAGGTGAAGGATGCAAAGGTCAAGGGCATCGGCTGAAAAACCTATCAGAACATCATATTCGACCTAGTTATTGGTGACAAAGCCAATGAAAATTTTGTTGGAGTGGACTAAGGAATGCATAGGGATGAAAATGGCCCAAGTTGTTGAGGCTATATTCCTGGTGAAGTGACTTGCACAATTAGCGAAACTAATATAAGGTGTGGATGATGGATCCATTTGAAAGGCGCAAGAAGACCATGTGTAAAATGTGGGGGATGCAAACTACCTAAATGCAATAAGAAAGAAAGATATACATGCATTTCAATGGGAAATGTTATGGGTAAAATTTCTTAAGGTAGAGTGCATTTCAAGGATTGGGAAGGATTTCTCCTTTTGGATCCTCTAACAGGTATGCCCCCTTACCCAAACAATTATGGATGATATAAGGCCCTATCCATAATGGTTCAAACTTCCCACGTCCTATGACATCATGAGCTTAGTCATATACAAGGACAATATCACCTTCATGGAAGGTACGAGGATGGACTTTCTGGTCATATTGAGCTTTGGTGTGCTTTTTGGTCGCTTCGATGGTTTGCAATGCAACACAATGATCTTTAGTGGCACCCTCAAGCATGATGAGTCATTGTTATAAAGGTTGGGTGTTCGGGAGGATTTCAACGACAAGGTGAAGGGAAGGGATTTTTCACTTGATTGGTAAAATTTTCTCTTCTCCGAAAACAATGTGGAAAGGAGTGAACTCGGTGGCATTCTTGATAGAAGTTTTATAGGCCCACAAAGCAAGGAAGAGCATTAAATGCCAATGTTATACATTATTTTGTCACACTTCCCCTCCCATATCCTGAAGCATCAAAATGACGAAATATGTTAGTTTATTCACCATGAAAAATATATAGAAGAATCCCTAAAGAAAAGAAGAAAAATTTACCTGAAAGTGTTTCTGAGAAAACTTGCCATAAACCTTGTTTTCAGGATCAATGCATTTTGCACCACTAGTGACCCATGGTAGTAACTTGTTGTAGTATACTAACCTAGTGCTCCCATCATGGATTTTATAAGGAAAACCCACACTGAACCTCTTTAGAAATTTTTTTCCTAAAGTGGAGGAGAAGCCTCTCTTACTAGAAGTCTCGAGAAAGGCGAGTTGGTTACAAGTGAATAAGGATTAGAGTGAGATATCCCATTATTGGTCCTTGATCCTACTTTCATGGATATTTCCCTTGATTTGTGGAACCTCTCCCTCCTTTTATGGATCCTTAACTCCCTCTCCTTCCCTATAAATGAGATCCCTACTACCACAACTAATTGGTTATTGCTTGGTTTCCTTCCTATGCTGAAATTGTGCCTAAATGTTGCCCATTTTGCTAAGAAAGGAGTGCTTGAAGGTTGAGGCTAGGAAATGGAAACTCACCTAAAGGAGGCTTCCAAAATCAAGGCTTAAGTGGGTGTAATTCTCCCTTTACCATTCTATTTATAATACATTATGTGTTTACTTTCCATAAAGGTGTCTATCATTGCTCATTTATTATAATACTCCTTGATCTATTATATGGTTTATATTGGAATGGTTTTTACTATGTATGTGTCTGTTGTCTCCACATGATTTTCCTTGTAGATAATCATTCCTAAGGGTGAAGAGGATATTGATTTTGGAAGTAAGAGAATCAAGGATGACACCAACACATATCAAGATCAGTGTGAGGTAGGTCGTTTATCCTCCTTTGTGTTTTCTAGTATAATCTAGGAAAATTTTCACATATTTGTCTAGTTTTTTGGTGGATCCTCCCATAGGATTAGAGGGACTGTTTCTATCTGCAGAAAGGATTGCCTGCACAACAAAATGGTGACTCGATTGGGGAGCTTATGGCCCTTCAAACCTTCTTTTTATGTTTCGTATTTTTGATTAGTTTGGCCAACCACCCAGTAATATGTAATTTAAAATCATTATGGGTTTGCATTCTGAGTAATATGCTCTTTAGAGTGTCAAGTTTGGATCTCTCTTTAAGTCTCTTTTTACTTTTCGAAGTATTTCTCACCCAACATGTTTTATCCAAGAACAGTCATGCTACCAGCGCATTTTTTTCCTTTACAGTAGCATTGAAACCCCTATCAGCATGGATTTTGACTGTTACAGCCACACTGATCCTTGAAAATCGAGAATTTTTAGGATTTCTCCTAGCAAGGTCCAATGTGTCTTGATCTCAAGTTTCTTCTTGCTCTATGTGCATAGAACTTGCTTTTATTTTGGTTGATTTATTATTGGTTTAAAAAAGTCCATCCCATTGTTTGAAGTAGTGAAAGTGAATCTTTATTGAGTCTTTAGGTCTTTAGGTCTTTAGGTCAATTAGATTTACTATTTGTTGCTTACGTATGTGGAAGGAATACTAATTTGTTTTTCTATTAAAGAATTATTAGTTCTTTTGGAAATCATAAAAGAAACCACATTTGCATTTTCTTAGTTTTCATCTCAAAGTTTACTTTTCAAATTGCATTAGATTACATTGCATTGAATAGTCATTTTGAGGATTATCATTGAGCATAGATTACATTGCTTAGTGTTGAAAGTTGAAAATAAGTGCATTCTCATTCATCAAAAAGAAAAGTGAAAATTAATGTAGCCACATTCGAATTGAATTTCATTTTACTTTTGATAAGGGCATTCAAAAAGAAAAAGTTAAAAAAATCATGTACCTACATGTTAGTGAATTGAAGTTTCATTTTACTTTTGGTGGATATGTTGGAATAGTGAAAGTGAAATATCTAGTTAGGAATTTTTGTTTGTTGCATACTTGATTGCTGTATCAATGCTTGAACCTCTTCCCTATGCTAGATAGCTTTCATTAAATTGAAAAGAATCATTTTTTCATACTAGTTGCATCATAGGTGTGTTCAGGTGACATTGATATTTGAGCCTTAAAACCAAAACTTAATTGAAGATCAACTTAAAATTTATCTCAATTAACCTAAGGAGCATTTGCAACATTAATGAAAACATTTATAGGTCTAGGCTAGAGATGTGTTCCGACATCAATAAACATAGGATATGTCATTATTTTCTAGAGTTGTATCCCAGGGATGAAATCTCGTTCCACGTACGAAAGTGCATAGGATCATTCTATAGTAGTCTCAAGTATATCCGAGGCACTCCACGCATGGTAAGTATATGGGAATGCTCTCATTAAACGGTTACACATCATACATCAGTACCATGGATTTCACTCCCACGTACTATCACCTATATTTTGGGATTCCCCAATAGGTTTCTATCCATCCACAGGTAATTGAGTCTTCCACATTGTATACCATGATACACTAAACACTACATTAGGGGAGATTGACTGTTGTACATTAATTCCTTGGTTCACTAAGTTGTATATTGCAGTTCATGGTTGGTAAAGCCTCATGCCTAGTTTACCCCTTTTTTATTTATTTATTTTTTGTTAATTTCTAAAATCAAATGACCATGGAATAACATCATACATGTGAAACAAAATATCCCTTTGTTCTCAATATTAATGGTTAATTGTAAAAAGAAAATTAAGCCCAAAGCATTCACCAAAACAAATTAGTAATTGATTTCCTGGAAATACATCATGGTAGAACCATAAGGATTCCAAAACGAGACCTCAGATACAACGCACAATGGAGATGCTAATGCATCTGATTCACCTAGAGTTGTAGGTTCTGATACTGTTGACCCTAAATCCCTTGAAAACCAAGGTGATTAACTTGGTATTGTCCTAAGTATCCAACCTGTTTCTTTTTTACCATTGCCAGAGTCAGTAGGCTCATCTTAGGATTGTCCTCCGACTAGTCCCAAACCTACTTTGGATTTCTTACTTTTTTCTCCCAATCCACTCTTTTAATCAGATCTTGTGTATTTATCACATCTGCATTTGTATAGTCCTTTTGATACTCCCAACATACCTTTGATTCCTTCTCCTAGAGTGACTTGGGTTCCCATTCAAGAATTTTTCTTGACCATGGAAACAGAAGGTGATAACCCACCTGTAGGGTCAACACCCCAAGGTATTCCTGTGGAAACTTCTAGAACTCATATTCCAAGTACTGAGATTGATCCTATTTTAATTCTTCCTCCTGAAAAATTCCCTTATGCTTCCTCTCCCTACCACCTAACAAGTTGGCCAAGTACACCTCCTGCTTATAGTGCACCCTTGGTCCCACCAGGTTATAACTCTCTCGGCGATGCTTTTTCTGACAATTCTAGTGCAACTTCACTATTTCATAACCTGATTTTGTCATATAGAATCACTCCTACTACTAGCTCATTTGTTCCAAATGTGTCGGTAACTTTACAGGCCCCTACCTAACCTACAATGGCATTAGGTGAAACACATGCTATTCTTAATATTTCTTCTCCTCCTATTGTATCCACGATCCCCAATATGAGTGGACAGCCTACAATTTCATATGTTCCATTGTCTTGGGAGAAACTAACTATGGTGCAGGAAAATTCTCAGTGCAGACACAAACAATTCCTCTAGCCTGAGAGAGCGGCTCTAGCCACAAACAAACAATCTATGGAAAATCTCCTTAAGCTAGAACCAAATAAGAGGGCCTACCTCTTATAGCTCTATTCCTCCTGGTGATGATCTTGCTTCCTCACTCCAGCTACTTTCTGTTTCCTTCCTTCAAATACCTGAAACAAGCAAACAAACAACAAAAAACGTGATAGCATACAATATTGCATTCAACCTACTTAACAAGTCAAGGAACATTAAGCCATCAAATATAAGATAACACTTCAATGTAGGAAATCAATCAATAGTTGTATTCATATAAGTTTAGAAAGAGATTACAACCAATGCCTTGACATTGTTGGTCTCCTCCGACGTATCCAGGTTCCCACACTTCTGTTAGCATCTCATGGATAGCCTCAACAATGGAATTTTTAAGGCCTATTCCCTTTAGTCTCAAACCAAACCAAACACACTATTCTCCATCAAACATCAACAAGAGAGCTACAAGCTATAGATGTCTTGTTGATTATTCAATCTCCAAAAATTCCAACATTGAAACTAGTGAAGCTTGTAAAATGAGGGGTTTATATAGCTTGGATAGAGGGGAGATGGTTCCTCTTATCATGGGAGAAAGTTTTATCTCTTTGGTTGGTTCCATCCTAATAGGGGAAAGGAGCCCAAACTGACTTCCTTGGCTCCATCTAGCCCAATCATTTACCATACTTTCGTTATGAAGCTTATAGACCTGGAAGCTTCAACTCCATATTTAAAAAACTTTCCAAAAGAGGATTGACGCAACTGAGAAGAGGCTCAGTAGTTTCATATGACACTAGTCCTAGTTTTAATATCTACAAATCGGTGTGAGGGGGAAACTAGTTAGTAGCGTCGGCCTTGTAAACTGGGGTAAAAGGAAGATTCTTGGGAAATGATGTAAAGGGGAATTATTCTACTCGTGAAGAGGGACATACTGGGAGTTTGTACATGATGAGAAAGCATGTAGGGTTCATTGTAGACGTCCTCTAGATTCATGGATGGGGAGTATGGGGACAGTGACAAAATGTTGTGTAATAGATGCCACCTAAAGCATGAAGGTCATACTAGAGTGAGGGGTGAAATGCTTTACAAGTAGATGCAGGGAACTGGAGTCTGTCATCGGAAAACATGAAAGCAAGCATAGATACATATGCATCCCTAAAAACTCTGACAAATGATACATGAATCATGGTATGCATGCAGCGATCCAGAGAATGATCATGTAAATGGATCCAAGGAATGGGCACAGCCATCCAGTAGATAGGATCATAATGAAACCAAGGTATGGTCGCAACCATCCAATAATAAGAAGGATCACATATAACAACTCATGGTATGATGGCAATCATCCATCTAAAAGAGACATGTACATCAAAATGATCATGTCACATCACCTTGCAACCTGGACTTGTGTACTCTGAGCCCAGGGTCTTGCACTCCAACACGACCCGATCAAAGTACAAATCGTAACATGTGAATGAATTTGTTGAAGACGAACATGCTAGAAAGTCAATTGATTATTGGTCAATGATGTGAACCCATTAAATCACCCAATCGAAAGCCAATGATGTGAACTTTTCGTCGAGTGCAAAGAATTTTCCATTAGGGCATGCAAGCTCTAAGGTACTGGAATGGATTCTCTCAGCCACCTTCCTAGATAATGAGCTGAAGTTGACAGGAAGCGACCGTTTCAAAGGAGGGGCATGATGTATCCCACATCATCGACACAAGAGAAAGGGATGCAAATGATTTCAGATAATACAGAGAACAAGGAGTAAGTGTAACTGCAAAGGGACTAACTCTTGAACATATCGGCGACATGACTCTGGAGTTTGGTAGCTTTTGTATCCATAGAATCAGTGGTAATGATGACGTGGCAAAGATCAAATGGAAGGAAAAAATGAATGGCCCAACCTAGGAAGGTCAATGATGAAAAGGAGAATATCCCAACCTGACACGAAGCATAAAGTGTCATGTTCAAGAGTGATTTGCCAACATGACTGATAGAATTTCCAATTTCCCCCCACCATTTCTGGCAGGTACCCCAATTATTTTTTATCACAAGCTTAAAGGGGATAGTATGTGCTTTTTGTTACAAAGGATTTTGTCACTGTCCCTTTACTCTCCATTCCTTGATCTTGGAGGACCTCTACAGTGAACCCTACATGCTTTCCCTTCATGAAGAAACTCCCATTGTGTCCCTCTTCATGAGCATAACAATTCCCTTTTGCTCCATTTCCCCAAAATCTTATGTTATTCTGTTATGAAACTAGCTCAAGAAAAGATAGAAAATATAGATCAACGACTTAGAATTCAGCCTCTTTGAGGGGGCAACCTCCTTTACATTACATAAATGAACAATTCCCAGATGATACAAATGACAAAACCTCCTTTCTATAAATAGGAGTCTAAGGAGTCACAATATAACCCAGTCGACCTAACAATAATAATATAAAGCCACAAAAATAACAATAGAGGGATTCTATGGGGCACAATAATAACAATATGGGGACAATAAGGCCACAACAATATTAATAAGAGGTACAACTACAATAGTAATGGGGTAATCACTAGTATTATAGGGACCCAACATGCCCCTCTCCTTCAAAAAAGTGTTGTCCTCTACGCTTGAGTAGTTTTGGATGCTTCTGTATAAAATTCTCATCCTCATGTGGAATCTTCAGTAGATAAGTTCTTCCACTTGATAAGATACTCTGAAATTGATCGATTTCGTAGTTGTCGAGTTCTTTTTCTGTGCTGCTTCTGGTTCCAATATAATTTTTCCTTCCTCGTCAAGTTCTGGCAATATTGTTTGAACTGGGAGCTTGTCGCCTATAACCTTCTTTAAACATGAAACATGGAAAACTGGGTGCAATCGAGAAGATGCAGGAAGCTCCAATTTGTATGCCATAGTACCAATCTTTTGCAACACCTTGTATGGACCATAAT
>APFE031128809.1:79189-105563 GCA_000404065.3 Pinus taeda
TCGGCATGTATAAATATGTATTGTAACATTGAAAGGAATATAATGAAAAATCAAGCTGGTAGTCTCGGTTTTGAGATCCAGTGGGAAATCTTTGTGTATATGTTTTTTATGTGTGATGCTCTCGCATTTTTATTTTTCCTGTGATTTAGAATTCGTATACAGGTAATTTCTGTACGGGGTTAAAATCTAAAGGCCACTGGGCTAGCATTGATGTGTTTGATGTGTCAAGCTCATGGGCGGGTCCCATGGTTGCTTCAGTCTCTTTTAGAGAGTCATCATCATAGTAGGCTTATTGAAGACGCCATAACATGATGGTTGTGTTAATGGCTATGATGGTTGGGAGTCCCTAACTTTGGAAGAGATTTTGCCCCATGTTGTTAGCTCAAGTTCTCCTAGAGATGGAGTAGTTGTATTGTTCTCAAAAACAACTTTCCAATAATATGTGGAAGTCCATTAATGGCCTCCTAGATCGAAATTTATTGACAATCAAATTCAAGGTCTCGAAAGTTAAAGTAGAAATCCCTGGAAGCCCGAAATCCTAGAACTGTATTAATAAGGGGAATTCATTAACAAAGCACTGAATCATAAGTAGGGAAGTCCATAAATCTATTTATAAGTGACATGGGGTAGTCTTGAGCTGGGCCAGTAGGAATAATGTCTGGAAGGTCGGAATCCTGGAATCCCGAACAACAGATGGAACAACAACTGATGGACTATCAATTGATGAAACATATAATAGATATTTCCCAGAAGGTTGAAATCCTGGAAGTAATTACAATTAAGAACCAAGAATTGTAGTGGGGCTAACAGGTAGAGTACAGAGTGGTGTTGCAGATACTGACAAGTGGAACCATTTAAAGAGAACATGCTCATGGAGTGGGTCAATCTCAGAACCTCCAATAAAACCTTAAAGGAACAGGAGTTGGCATTGTCAATGGTACACATAAGTGGGCCATGCTAGAAGCCCACAATCCTGTAAGATCTTAAGGAGTGTTATTAAAAAGAGACCAATGCATTTGGGCATCAGGGCTTCAACTCGGTAGCGGCATATGTGTATGAGTGGGGCCCATTGAAAATTTAAGTAGTAATTTTGTGTGTTTTGGTGATCATGGGTCATGTATTAATAACAAAATAAATGGAACCACAGGCGTAAGGTTCCGAGGATGGATTAGTCGGAAGCTCTTTGGCATCATGGGCGAAGTTTGGAACTTCTATCGTATTTGGAGTTTGCTATAACTCAGAGAAGAAGGCTTGAACGATTCAATAGTTATCTAGCAGAATACACTATAACTAGAAGTTATGCAATATCCAGAGGCCAGTCAGAGTTGGACTTCCAAGAATCTCTGGTTGGAGACAACAAGGACCACGATTGTGCAAAATAATTAATCGAGCATTTCATGAGCAGAAGTAGGCCATCTCTATTCTTACTTGCATGCTAAGAAGAATTAAATGAAGAACAAAGGCTTAGGTACAATATACCAACAAAATTATGAGCTCTATTGGCATGCTACATTTATGGGATCTGATAGGTGTGCTGCAGATTTTCCCTTGACTCCTATGTGCCTGAAAGAGATGGTCGAATACAAAATCTTTGATCACAGACCAGAATAGACATCCCTAAAGTACAAGCCAAGCACTATGATCAAATTAATAAGTATGGAGAGCCTTGCTGAAGAATATAGTTTTGGCTGATAATTTATTCTCAGCAAGGATAAATTCTTAGGTGCCCATTCTATGATTTAATGTGGATACAATGGTTGACTGAATGAATCCCATTCTTAGAGATCAATTTAGTTGTTGTGGCCAAGCCATTTGATGGAACAACAAAATGGAGAGCCGTGTTGTAGTTATAATACTTAACAAGTAGATTCTTCCTATGCAGCATGGGTAGCCATAATGGTGCATCCCCTTGGGTAGTGTGGATGTCAGCAGAGACCACATCATTCCCTATGTAGGAGAGGAACATAACCTAGGATTTCCATTGAGAAAGTTGGATGAATGCAACATTTTTTAGAGAGATGAGTGGAGAGCTCTGTGGGTGGGTGTTGTTGTGAGAGGCCGAGAGTGCCTATGCAACAGAAAGAGGCTAAGAATGTGCTTATGCTACAAAGAGAGGCCAAGAGTGTGCATGTGCTACTGTGAGAGGCTGAGAACACTTGTGGAAAGAAGGGACCAATAGTTGAGTATATGCTGCTGAGAGACTAGGGCCATGAATTGAGTGTATGTTGTTCCAGAGTGAGCATAAACCATAATGTTGTGTGGTTTGAGTAGAGAGGAGGATGCAAAGAAGAATAAAGAGCTAAAATCGAGTAGAGTGGATTCCAATTACATAGAACATTAGTTCCTTATTGAGTGTGGGTTGGATCCTATATGTAGGGAGTTGGTGCTTCCATCTCAGTGGATTTCTAAGTAGAGATTATGGGTTGGTTCTTCCTGCAAGTTAGTGCTTGCATAAATCCATGGAGTTGCAAATGGGTGCTTGCAACAAATCCATGAAGTTTGTTGTAGTGTTTTCTTCTCAATGATGTACAAAGAGAACCCACTTAAGATTATGGATGACAAACAATCTCAACAATAGGAATTAATATTAAACATTGTAGATCTGCAACTATTGATAGAAACAAAACTTGCCAAAATTCTGAGCTATGCTACGATCATAGTTAAAAAATTAAATAAAGAGTAATAATCCCAAATATCCAATGGAAACCAGATATGTAAATGATAATTTTATAATAACACCTGTGAAGAGAACAGATAAATGTTACCAACCCCCCTCTATGGGATGGGTTATTGGCTATCCTCAAACATTTTCAGCTTTTGTAGAGTCTCTCTCCTCTATAATGCATAAACCTGGAAAAAGTATGGTGTGTGACAATGAAACTAATCAGAGTTACAAAAATGAGTGCAACAATGAAAATAATCAAAAGTGAATAATGAATGGAAAACCCTCCTATTTATAACAAAATATTGAGTTATCCTTAAATAATGCGCAATAATAAAATATTGTTGATCCCATTCTTGGAATTACCACTTGCAATATTTTATTATTATTTGTTTAGGAGGGAAAAAATATTTAAACTTTTATTTATAAATATAATATAAAAATGATTTATTATAATATCTCAAGGGATTAGTTAAGGAATAATAAACAAATGATGATTTATTTAATTATTCCTAAGGGATTTAGTCAAATTTAACAAGGAATAATAAACAACAATGGTTTAGTTAATTATTCCTAGTAGAAATAAAATAAATAGTGATTTATTTAATTATTCGTCATGGGTTTAACTATAAATTACTTAATAAAGGTGGTTTATTAGGTAACTTCTCAAAGTGAAAGTAATATTACTATGGTAAAATTGGCTTTACATGGTGTACTTCAATCCATCTAGTAAATTAGGCTAGATGATCAATTTTTTGGTGATAATAGATTTCTCTCCAATGTATGAGTGTTAAGAGAAGAACATATGACCGAAGTACGTTGTAAATACACAATCACTTAGACAACATAGGGGAGTCAAGGAGAGAGAGAGAGAGAGAGATTAATGACGCTAAATATGAAAGAGGATAGTGACAGAGGGGGCGAGACTAATGCAAGTATCTTTTTATGTTGTGGTACCTGACCTCAATGAGGCGGGGGAGGCATATCCATACCCACCGAGATAACTTAGTACAAAATTAATGGTTTGCCCAGAAATATGAAACTGAGCAATAAAGCACATGTTGAATGATACATGATATGCTGGCATAATAGAGCCATAAAATAATACAATGTGTCCCATATACATAATGCACTTGGTAAAAACATGAGCCAAGACTGAATACAATAATATCTGAGTACATGAGATACAAAGCCCCTTCCCTCAAGAAATGGGTAGGAGGGAGGGTAGAACAACTGAAGAAGCCCTACTGAATAGGGAAGGGCTCTGCAAAACTGAATGGATCATCTGAAGGAGACATGCATTCTATGGACATTGTGATCGGTAGGAACTGAACCCATCAAATGTGCGGAACTGCATTTGAGGCTATAACATAGGAGGTATGCATCCGGGCATGTAGGGGGCTACCTAAAGGGCCACCCCCTCATGAGGTTTGAAAACATCTTACACACAACTGGGAATCACTGGTTTAATCTGTTGCATCACTGGACCATCAAGTGTATGGAGCACGAACATGAAATGATCAAGTCAAAGGGAAATAATGGGACCCTCTATTCGATCCATGGCACCGAACAAGAATGTAAGTTGGAACTAAGATACACCACCCTCTAGGCCATTCTTTTGGAATGAATGAGTTGATGTCGACAAAATAGTGACCGCAATAGATGAGGCAATGATGATCCTCAACTAAAGCATGAGGGAAAATAGTAATGTGATTGAAGGACCAACACCAGGGATACTAGGGAAATGGGGCTGAGGGACAAATAAACGACTTCCCTTGTTAGAGAATAAAGTGCATGGTTAACCTGGCAGCAACTGACTCAATTCTAGAGGGGATGGGCACAGTATGACTAGAGGCCAAAATGAGCAACACATGATGCACGGTATGAAATATGGATGGAATATTATGACATGACATTATGGGACATGAAATAGACTCCAAGAATGCAAGGGTGACTCATCGTGGATGCTCTGAACAAGGGTGACTCGATGACGTTGCCATACAAACAAGGCCTAATGGGGACCATGAAAACATGAGTAAATGATGGTTACTCATGACGAAAATTGACATATGGTACGACAAGTATTAAGAGGATGTGTACCTCAAAGTACAAGTGTCTCTTCATGACAAAATTTGATTTTAAGAGACGACGGAGCGACCTTCTTGGAAAAATATTTCCAAGTGAAGTGTCAAATCATCAAAAAATGAGGAAGACCGATTTTAGAACTCGGTGAGATCTTTCCAACAGTACTAATAGTTTGTCAAACTAAGATACGGTCTAGTCATAATGGGCAATATAAAAATTAGGGATTTTTCTATGAAAGGATGTTTTCCCTCCAATTTGGATTCATTTTCTGAGTGAGCTGCGGTGAATTTGGAGAGGAGGAAAAGGCCCTAAATCTTGTGGAGATCGTAGTGGACAAACCAACCATCAGAATCAGGATCTACGACTTTTAGGTAGGTGGCCTTACTCAACTCTTCAATTTCAGTGACTTATTTCCTAATTTTTAGCACCTGGCAACTCCCTAAGAGACCCTTTCCCTTGCTCATGGCCGCATCGCACTTTTTGGGTCCAGAAGTGCGATCTAGCTCGTAGGAAACAACTAGAAACCTACGCGCTCTCACTTTCTGGGCTAACAATTGCAATTTGTGGCTGGAGGAAAGGTTGGTCTACTGGCCTGGTGGGGGCTGCAGGTTGATCAGTGTAGCCGATTGTTTTCTTTTCTGAACTCACAAGACATGTGGTGTTTTGAAAATATGGCAGAGCTAAAAATCAACTGGCATGAATGAGACTTGGATACTCTGTGCTCCGAGATCAAGGGGGATTAGGTGGTTCTGGGGGCATTAGCTCATTATGGGGTTCTCAAGTTGGGAGAGAACCCATTGATGAGGGTAGGTGAGCCCTTGCTATCAATAATTGTGAGCTATTTGGATCCAGACCAGGAGGTATTTTTCATGCAAGGGCACAAGATCAAGCTCACATTACAGGATATTTACTTTTTGATCGGACTGCCTCCCCTCAGAGTGGTGGGGGATATTCATCCGGTGTTACCTCGTGGGAGGAACATTGTTGAGTTCATCGATCTTCATTGTCAACGGGGTGTTCATGTCAAGGGCACGACTATCCCACTTGTGGATCTAGAGAGGCTAGAGAAACAGGATGCTACTGCAATTGTGCTATGGGTCTTGGGTAGCCAAGCATTCCACCACATCACTTGAGGGAAGATGATGTCAGTTGAGAGTGTTTTGGCTGGGACCTACTATGGGTGGGCCCAGACGATGTTGTTGTTGGTGAAACTATAGTTGAGTCTTTGTAAGAGACAAGTGAATCGTGACTGCGCATTTGGTATAGTACTGTGTGCATTCTTCTTTGATAATATACCCACTATCCATCCTAATGTACAAATCCGATATGGGGGCCCAAAGGAGCCTAGGATGCACCGATGGGGGAAGCTGCTACGAAGAGGAGGAGGAGGAGGGGGAGTCAGACGGGTGTTCCAACCCCTGTTTTTCACACACTGAGACCAAATGCCCCTTTACATTGACGACTACCCTTATAGTAGGATGAACTATGAGGGGGGTCTTGACTTGCCACTTCTGCCTAAGTGAGCATGGGGACTAGACGGTAAGTGTTAAGTTGCTATGTTTTATGGTTCATTTTATATTTATGTCACATGTATATGGTACTAAGTGTGAAATATGTTATGCAAACATAGCACCAGTGAAGCCATCATGATACGCGGGTTGAGTCACAGCGCTTGAGGCTGTAGATCAGGGGACATCATCATCACAGGAGGGTCTAGAGGATACTATGTTGCTTGCTGACTTGCATCGTAGGTTTGATGTACTTTTGACTAGGGTTTTAGAGCGCAAATGGCACGACTTAGAGGACCGATACACAGATGAGTGTACCAGTCTTCCCTCAGAGTGGAGAGGTATCGTGCGGCATGGCATGTGGCAATGACAGATCAAGCAGTACATGATCTATGTGCAGGTGGAGCAGAACCTTTGGCGTAGGATCCGTCGGACAGTGACTAGATCTAGGGACATGTGGGTCCCTTTGATTGTGATTTTTGTAACATGTTATGGGCATGTCAGATGTATTTAGAGCTACGACTCCAAACACTTTTATGATACATAATATGATTATGCATTTTATATGACGATGATGGTTCGCCATTTGTTTTGTTTATGGTTGTCTTCTTTGATATACATGTGCTAAATGCCAATCTAGAATGTTGTTTGCAATGGTATCTACATAGTGATTTTGGGCTCTAGGAACATAAGTGAAAGTAATGGTTTCAAATTCACATACCAATAGCCTCACTCGTAGATATTTTCTAAATAGGACTTGGTTATGCACATGATACACACTAGTCAATTGCATGACAAGTAGCAAGGAGTCGAAACAAACATGAAGATGAAGGATACAATGAGCGAGGGCATCAACTAACAAGCATATCACTGCATCATATTCGACTTGATTATTGGTGGTAGATCTAATGCACACAACATTTGAAAGGACTAACGTATGCAAGGGGGTAAAAATGGCCCAAGCTACCAAAGCTAGATTCCGGGAGAAGCAACTTGCACTGTTAGCATGACCGATATACAATGTGGATTATGGATCCATATGAAAGGTGCAAAAGAAACAGATGAGGTGATGTGATCTACCTAAACTACATGGCAGAAATAAAGACACGCAAATCAAAGGGATGTGTTGTGAGAAACATTTCTTGAGGTGTGCATTAGGAGAATTAAGAAGGAAATGGCCTTCAAAATCCTCTAAAGAAATTCCCCCTTACTTAAGGGTAGGGGTAATCAAGGGTAGACATATCTTCCATCGCGTCCCCATTAGGCTGGGAGATGGGAATATGGGAGGAAGATTGACTACATGACATGATGATATTACCTGGTGCGTCAACTTGAGAGAGAAGGTTCACATACACATTGTCTTGAATACTAGACAAAGGACTGGTAGATGGAGGGTCTACTGATATTGAGACCTGGGTTTCTGTCAAAGGAGGGTCGATAGAAACAAACGTAACAACCTCAGGAAGGTTTTCTGGTGAGGAACTAAAGGATGATGACAGGTAAAGCATGGGTCCTGTGGTGTCCATCATCTCGACAGTGGGGGGTTCACAATAGTGGGGCTAGAGTTTCCTTGTTCTAGTTGACTGGTGGTACCAAAATCCATAGGTAGAGGAGTAGAGGCTCTACTATGAGTGGTCTTGTATTCACTAATTTCCCCAAGGCAATCACAAAAATCATCGAGATGAGGGAAGAAATGGGAATAGTGACCTTGAAGATCACACAAGGCACAAGGGTGGTTTGTGCGAAGCATTTTGAGTTTCTTTGGTGGGGCTGGTATGTTAATATGGACTTCCAGAATATTCAACTCAAGGAACCCTTCATGAACCAAAGGTTTAAGTTGAGGAAATTCAGGACAATTTTTGGTGGTGTGCCCAACGACTTCACACAAAGCGCATGGGGGTGTTAGCTTTGGGGCCTTAGGGGCTAGAGGAGCTTGGGGAGCCTTTTCCTTCAAATCTTTCCTTTTTCGCTTTGCCCTCCTGGCCAGATGCTTTCACAACAGGAGCTGGTTCCTGTTGAGGTTGTGATGGAACTAAAGCAGCGGCAGGGGCCATGGGGATCGATTGAACCAGGGTCAAAGCGTGATATGGTCTTGGCTAACCAGGCAGAGTGTTTGCAGTGGGATCGATGTATCATATTGGGATCCCGAGAGTCATGTTAGGAAGGACCAGCGAGGCCATGCCAGGTACAAAAAAAATTCCCAGAGGGGGGAATAAGAAAGGTATCTGGCTGGCAGGATAATGTCCTGGTGGAATAGCTCCTTGATGGTTAAGACCTGGAGGAACAGTTCATGGAGGGAACATAAGAGAGGCACCCACAAATGGAGGAGGTCCTCTTGGAGTCGGTCTAGAGGGTTCATCTGGAAGAGAAAAAACAGGATGCTGAGGAGCTGGTCATTGATCAGGTGTACATGACTTCTTAATGGTAGCCCTTGATACTTGTAACATGCAAACACTCATGGAAGTAGGTTCATAAATGGGAAGGGGAGGACCAGGGAAGGCACCCAACAATGAGGAGTCCTTGTAGACTCCAGGAGAGGCAATGATGCAAGGAGTTAAAGATTGGTTGTCAGATATCGACGAGATGATGGACTCGGGGGAGGTCACGAATGTCGACGCATAGTAAGTCAACTGATCAATGGTAATGATCTTCCCTTCATGGGGGAAGCACATCTTGCAGAACAACAGGTACGCGACAGTTGACATGGCATAAGTGTAACTATGACCTAATAGGATGTTTTAATCCAAAGGGACATCAATAACTTGGATATCGACATGGACACTCTTGTCCACAAGGGTCACTAGATAGTTGCGGTACCTGCCAAGGGGCTGGGAGGAGTGTCCATCCCAAGCATGCAAGGTTAGGGTGGAGGGAGACAACTCAGGTGACTTGAGTTTTTTCCAAACAACATACATCACATAGGTGGATGCACCTTTCTCAATAATGTGTCTGGAGATGATGGAATTATGGACTCTAACTAGTATATGGAAAGCAACAGATGAAGGTAATGTGAGGTGCTCTGATGTATCAACCGAGAAGACAATCAAACGATCATTGGAAGGATCCACTACACCCAAGGAAATTAGTGGAGTCTTCTTTTGGGAATGGCACGACTGGAGGTCTTCCAGTTTCAACATGGCAGTAGGTGAATGCGCCAAGTCGTCTACTATATTGTATGTATGGGCAACTCGGTTAGAAGCCACATTACGGTGTAATGGTCCCTTTGGGATCTTGGGAATGGTCTCAACTTTGGGTTGAGAAATCTATAAAGGACCATTTGGTGTCATAATAGGCTCAGCAGACACTTTGGTTTTAGACTCGACACCTGACAAAGTTGAGGTCTTGTCATTTTGATGCAACCAAGTTTGTAGGTTGATATGGGAGGGGTTAACCTCATCAGAGTTCATCATAAGGATATGGTAGTCATTGGGACTAGAAGGTTGGGGGAGGTGGGCTGCTGTACTTGGTTGGGGTTGAGCAACAACAAATCCTTGTTGAGGGAAAGGATTTGTGAGCACATCCAGTTGAGGTGGCACAAGATTCTAAGGCAATTGTTGATCTCGAGAAGCTACTTGGGCTTCCCACATTTGGCGCATCTGGGGTAAAAGAGGACACTCATGTGTATAGTGGCCATGTACACCACAACATGCATAAGGCTTGTTCATACAAATAACCTTGTTCTGCTTGGGTTGGCCACCCTATTGCTGGTTGTTAGTGTTAGGCTAGTTCCCTTGGGGTTCACTATGATGGTTACCTTGGTTACCCTTGTTACCCTTCCCCTTATTCTTTTTCTTCGAATTTGTTGGATTGGTAGCACTCTTCTGCGCAAACACCTTACCTTGAGGGGGCTGTGGCTACTGGGGCTAAGGATGCATGGGAGGCTATGGCACTAATTCTTGAGGGGTTGGAGTGCCAGGCTATGCGTAAGAAGGAGCAATAGTTTGATAGACAGGTTGGGGCCCTGGAAACATGTTGCTAGCAGGAGGGTCATAAATGTTGGAGGAACTGGTGTCCCCTATGGATCGCCATAACTCTGCTAAGAATATTGCGAAGAGTGTGAAAGGGATCCAACGATACTTTCGGTGGTGTGAGATGGCCCCAGTGCATTGGAAATTCCAAGACGAGGGAGGTCTAGAATGACAGTATAGACATAACTGGATTGAGCATAAATTAGATCATATGTCAAAGCAGACTAGAGAGCTTCTTCCTCGGCCTGAGGAAAATGGGACATGATATATTTCCCGATGGGGGATAAAAGGCTCTTACGAAACAAATCCAAATAGACACAGTCTTTCGAAAGGAGGGGCATGACATGTGCTCCTCCTTCGACGTCACTCTTCAATATGGTCAGAAAGGCAAGTGACAGAGGAGTGACGAAATGTGGTCAATAGCTCCGTACCAGTGTCATATTGGAGAGCTAACTAGAAATATGATAAGAATGCTTTAGCAAACATCGCAAAAATGAAATGAGAGGTGGATGGCTAGTCTACATACCCTTTCATAGCATCTCCAATGAGCGTGCGTTGGAAGAGTCAAAGATGAATAGAGTCATTAGTTATGGAGTTGGGCGAACACCACATGTGGAAGGACCGAACATGGTTGGTAGGATCCTCTCCAGCAATACCCTCAAACTTTGGGATGTCTGAGGGAAGCTTACTTGACATAGAGGGCCAACCAACATCATGGTGTATGGGGTTGTTTATCAACTCGTTAAGATCTGGTAGACTTAACCCATCCATAAAGGGGAGCATGGGAGTTGTCATAATGGTTCCTAAGACTGTTCCGCCTAACGTGACCACTGGTATAGCACCAGAGCCACCACCAGTTTGGGTTCCTGCACTAGATGTGGGTCCAGACATGGTAACAGTATGCGGTGAAGGAGGCTCGGAATCAGATGAGGAATAAGAAGGACTAAGAGAAGAGTCAGTATGGGGACTCGAAGGGCTATGAACTCGAACTCGACAGGAAGGGGTAATACGCCCAAGTGGAATCTGGGGGTGAAGGCCTAATAGTCTCTGCGACAAATGCCTTGGTGGCGCAATGATGTAAGGACACAGAAAACACGGAAATCGTGAAGGGAGATCAACAATATATCTAATGTCTCTGATGTGGTGAGATAAATTTATTATGTTCAGTCTTGGCTTGGCGGTGTAAACCAAGCGCCCTTCACTTAAGGTGTGCTTATGTCTGCAAGTGCATTAATTGATTAAGCCCAGATAATGTTTGTAAAAAAAAAAAAGTTTGCTGCAAATAAAATGAAATAAATAACATAAAATAAACAGCAAAAGGATTAACTAAACCCACCCAAACTGGGTTTGCAAACATTATATTGCTTGGTGGCTAAACCGATGGAAAACACACTAAAAATGTCATGAGATCTAAATTTCAGTGTAACTGGGATCAAGTGACTCTAAGCTGTTAGAAAGTGGTGTAGAAACAACAAAAAAATAGAGGGGAAGATTGCTGAAAACATATAGGGAGATGGGTGAAACATCTACGACAACCGATGGGACCCTAAGGGAATTACCAAACAAGTTTGAATGTGAAGCTATGGATGGTAGAAACCTATCTTATTAGATCTGAAACAAAAGGTTATAGATCTGGAAAATGTGGCTGAAAGTGCTGCAAAAACTCAGACTTCTCACTCAGCTAAACTCCTCCTAGAAAGGTGGAAGCGTACTAGAAGCCTTAGGGGAGGCTAAATTTAACTTCGATGAGTAAAACAAAATGGATCAAGGCCTAAGTAGGATGAGGCAAAGGTCAGACACCCAACATATAGCTCTCAGCAAAACCGAAAAACAAATCTGCGAAAAACCCCCAAACCCATAATCGCATGTTCTGACCTGTTTTTTGATGAAATTGCACTTTTTGGGGTGAAATATGGGTTTTGGAGCCCAGATCACACCTTTTGGGCTAAAAACTACAATTTCTGTGCTGAGACTCTCGGCCTGCAAATTTAAAAAAAAAATGTCGCCTTTGTCGCGACCCGCAGAAACGATCAGAAAGCTTGTGGAAGTCAAAAATTTATAAGATCTAGGGTTAAAACACTAGGAAACATTAAGATAATTGAAAAAATAAGAAACCCTAAGCTGAAAACCAAAGTTCACCTAGGTTTCTGGATCTGAAGTATAAAACTTAGCGGAGTCGCCAATTTGCTGTAGTCTTTTATTCTCAATGATGTACGAAAAGAACCCACTTAAGATTGTGGATGAAAAACAATCTCAACAATAGAAATGACTGTTAAACATTTTAGATCTACAACTATTGATAGAAACAAAACTTGCCAAAGTTCTGATCTATGGTACGATCGTAGTTAAACAGTGAAATAAAGAGTAATAACCCCAAACATCCAATGGAAACTAGATATGTACATATTAATTTTATAATAACTCCTGTGAAGAGAACAGATAAATGTTACCAATCCCCCTCCATGGGATGGGTTCTTGGCTATCCTCAAACATTTTCAGCTTCTGTAGAGTCTCTCTCCTCTATAATGCATAAACCCAACAAAAATATGGTGTGTGACAATGAAAATAATGAGAGTTACAATAGTGAGTGCAACAATGAAAATAATCAAAAGTGAATAATGAATGGAAAACCCTCCTATTTATAACAAAATATTGAGCTATCCTCGAATAATGAGCAATAATAAAATATTATTGATCCCATTCTTGGAATTACCACTTGAATTATTTTATTATATTTGTTTACGAGGGAAAAAGTATTTAAACTTTTATTTAGAAATAATAAATAAATAAATGATTTATTTATTATCTCAAGCGATTAGTTAAGGAATAATAAAAAAATAATGATTTATTTAATTGTTCCTAAGGGATTTAGTCAAATTTAACAAAGAATAGGGATTAATTAATGATTAATTAGTTATTCTTAGCAAAAAATAAGATAAATAATGATTTATCTGTTCATTTTTCATGATTTGGTCAAATTTAACAAGGAATAATATTACAAAAATGGTTTAATTAATTATTCCTAGAAGAAAATTAAATAAATAGTGATTTATTTAATTATTCTTCATGGGTTTAACTATAAATTACTTAATAAAAGTGGTTTATTAGGTAATTTCTCACAGTGAAAGAAATTTTACTATGGTAAAAATGGCTTTACATGGTGTACTTCAATTCATCTAGTAAATTAGGCTAGATGATAAAGTTTTTGGTGATAACAAAGTTTGTGCTTCAGTTGATGCTTTTGGTAAGCTGATAAGGTGTCTACAAAAAAAAGGGAGTTGGAGATTCCTGCTAATGGGCACTAGAAAACAATAAAAGAGATTTGGTACTTTCAGTGACTGGTGGCTCACAAACAAAATTGATGTAATAGAATAGGAGTTCATATTTACATCAAATAAAAAACAAGCTTTGGTGGTTTTTTCTCCCGAAAGGGTTTTCACCTTAGACATTTCTATCCCATGTGTGTGTTTCTTATGATGTGTGTGCTTGTGTTGATTCATATGGTTGTTGCTATTATTTTTTAATGGTTGATCACATAACGGATTTCAAGTTTGAATGTGAAGAAAAAAATTATAATAAAAGTTAAATTAGTCTTAATATTAATTCACCCCCCCACCCCTCTCAATATTAACATTGTTTTCAATAGTCATTTCCATTTCCATGTCATGTATTTGAACACTTTATGAGATCAATGAAATTAATTTTATTTCTTTCATTCTGAGTGTATTTTAAGAGGACTGAGTCCCCTTGGGTTAGGTGCAAACCCAAGTACTCTAGTCTCTCTATCTTGTACCATTTTGTTATGAATTTTCTTCTCTGCACTTAGCTTGGTTGTGTCCCTTTTTACAATATTTATTTATATGAAAAAAATTTCCCTTTATAGATTTATCAGTCATTTCTCTTGAAAAGTGTGGTTGTAGGATTTGTAATGACAAGAAAAAAAATATATTTTTTCTCTTGATGCAATAATTAGATCTTGGTTTAAATTCAACTCATCATTTCCTTTACAAATTAATTTTTTGCTATTAGTATTATTGGAATCCTTTACATTTTATTGTTTTGATAGTTGAATATCCTTCTTGTGCACACATGATACCCACTAGCTTATAGGGGAAAGAAAAATAATTTTCATTTGCATACCCACCATCTCCCTTATCACCCTCCTTCCATTGTCATCCATTCCTCCAAACGGTTCGTGTAGATATATTTCATTACATATTCACTAGAGACTATTATCTTGCATGTTTCCCCTATGCAAGATGGGATTCCAAGGAGAAATAAGCTTGGAAATGTCTCCCATACACTTCTAAAACCTTATACCATCTTTCCCCACCTTCATATCCTCTTTAGAACCCTTGGAATGCTTTTAGATGTGATCTTGTAGCAATAAAGGTCATCTTGTAGTATTCTATAGCAATCTTGTAGCACTTCACAGAAACCACCAAGACTTCACCATAATTGCTCCTGAGGCCTAATTTTTTCTTCTTACCCCTCCACAACCTATTCTAGGCCTTAGAAACAAGATTGAGAAAGATCAAAGATCTCTTAGAAATATTTTTTTCATCACTATGATTTATTTATGCAATTACAGTTAGTTGTTTTGATCATGAATTCAATAGAACAGGAGTAGTTTTCATTGATATTTCTTGAATAAATTTTTGGATTTTGTAATTAAAATAGGGTGTACTTTTTTTTTAACGGTTGAGGGGAACCAATCATCCCTCCTGACATGTAACTACTAGTAAACCTCGAGGAGTCTACATCTTGTCCTCCTCTCCATAAAGCAGGCCAGAAACAGGGGGATTTGAACCTAGATCTCACGAGAATCAACAATTTCCCATATCTCAGATTACCAATTGAGCTACCCCCTCGGGATGAATAGGGTATACTTTTAATACAATATTTTAGGTTTGATGTCATGTTATTTACTTCATGCAACTAGGTTAGGTTTATCTTTCTTGTCATTTATTTTTCTACAATAGATTAGGGTTTCAAGCATTCATTTCCTCTCAAATAGATCATAGTTTCTCTTATGCAGTTGGACAAACAAATTTTCTTTCTTTCTTGTAAATTTAAATTCAATAATTACCTTCTTTGAGCTTGAAAATGGTCTTTGTACTTCTTAGTTTCGTGCATTGCCTCAAATAATCTTAGGTACGACCTTGCTTACTATGGATATAGCATTACCACCTCTAACGTTTGTATGGACTCTGCATTGATAAATTAAAGTTGGCAGCCTTAGGAGTTGCAACACTCTTGTTGTAATACCAAATTAAGCTCATCAATTTTTGGCATTGTTGTCAGGGAGATGTCAAAGTAGGTTTTGTTTATGCTATGGGTTGCTTTCTCTTTTCATTTCATTTCCTAAAAAACAATAAAAAAATTCTTTTGCATTATTTTTCTGTCTATATAGAAAGATATTGAAAAAAAAACATGTATTCCATGCCTTATAGGGTTAGGGACAACTTACGGAAATATTTTCCTAAAACCCCCATTCCTACAAACAGTCAACCTACACTTCTTGGTAACTACGAACCTCCTATTCTGACCACTGAGGATTTGGAGAATCTTTTAGGTGAGCAAATAGATATTTTAAGGATATTATAGGGGAGGAAGAACCTACATCACCTATCCAAGAGATGGCTAGAAATAGGCAGCCTGAGCTCTTTCGTATCATAGAAACCAATGGGGAGGCTAGAATGAAGAACATTAGTCCCACTGCTCTCCCATATTTCCATGGCCTAGCCTTTAAGGACACTGATATTCATGTTTGAATTTGTTATGCTTTACAAAACCTATGATTACACTTCTAATGAGTAGAAACTAAATTGGTTTCCTTCCACTTTCAATTATTTAGCACTTGGGCTCAAATGTAGCAAGCCTTCAATCAAAAATAAAAATATTATAGTAGAACTAGGGACACTAAAGAAGAAATATATAGGATGACTTAGGGACTATATGAGTCCTTAGAGGACTATGAAGGAAGGTACCAACTTAGCTATTGAAGAGCTAACTTCCCCTTTGACCCTTAGTTAGTAAATCTAGTACTACTCTGAAGGGTCAAAGATGAGTTGATGGAAATCCTCAACATGTTGTCTGGTGGAGACATTTACTAGCTTAATTATGATGACATGAATAAAGTATTCAAGAATCACTCTAAGGCTATAAGGAAAAGAGGTATATCTAGTCAAGGTTTGGTAAATTCTTCACTCTCTACCTCAAATATCAAACATGAAATATGAAGCATGTTAGAGGATTTTAAGAGAAAAATATTACATACTTTTTCCTTACAGATGGACACCATGTAGATTAAGAATAAACAAGAGGATGAAGAAAGGGAACTAGCTATATTTTTCCCTAGGTTCACCAAGAGGCACCCTAAAAATGAGATCCCACTAAATTTAATAGAGGTATTCTCTATTTATGAAGAAAATCATTCAACTCGAAAATTCCCATCTCTTTTAGGTTTGAAGGTTTTGTGTCAAGGAGTATAAGGAATCATGGAGAAAATTTGTTTTTTCAACCTATTGATGGCTCTGGAAATTCATCAACCAAGGGGGTCTCCCTGATGTGAAGTCCCAATTAGAGCTCACACCATTTGGAATAGGAGCCCCATCTGGAGTATCAAGTTGACTACCATATATTCAGATTTTCCTTGGCTTTAGATGTCAACGAGAGGGAGAAGTGAATATGTGCCTTTAAAAAAGCAAGTGAATGTGTCTGGTGAATGTTCAGCTGCAGGTGTACCGAGTTTCTCCTACTGTAGGGGAAAATTAAAGTGAGCCTCTAAGAGAGAGGTAATATTACCACCCTAGTAGAGACACACACAAACAGGAAAGACTCGTCTAACATCAAGAGGAATAATCCACACAAATGCAATGATTGTTATAACCATTACAACACATTATCAATGTGATAAGCACTAAAATAGCTGAAATAGTTCAACTACTTTAGTACAGGTGAAATAAAACATGAATCATAAACATTTACAGAACAATATTACAAATATCCACAATCCATGCATGAAAACATGTTGACTATTAGGCTTCAAGTATTAAGTAAAATTTCCAAGATACATGAATACAATAAAAATCACTAGCTCCAATAGTGGAGCATTGGGGCCACTACTTACTCCCCCAAAATTACTAGTTCTGTCTCTCTTATTCCTTAGGGGAGAAACCAAGGTGAAAATTCCTTTTTCATGGGCTATGAGGGTGTATATATAAAAAATGGGGTGATCATTCACCTCCCTTGTGACTCTTGGACTACCCTCATGACTATTTGACTTCTCTACGACCTTAGACTACTATGTGACTTTTGACATTCCATATATGTCCCTTGGAATTCCATTTTACAATACATTTCTCCATTATAGAATTTACATAATCCAAAAAATGATTTGGCACATGATGACTCATGACATGACATGACATGACACTGATGACATGGAAATGCCAAGCCACTTTTTGTTGTTTCTTTCTTTGTGTCTTCATGAGAGGTGGAAAATGGTCTTCTTCTTCATAAGTAATATGATTTGTTCTTTATATTTGATGAGCCCTAGTATTGCAATAAGACTGCTGCAACTCTCAAGGCTATCGACTTAAACTATCAACCCAGGGTTTGTACAAACTTAAGAGGTGTCGACACTATATGTGTAGCATGCAATGTGTCCTTATTTCATTGATCTAATGCAATGAAGTGAATATAAAATCAAACCCTAAACTAATTGTAGAAATGGAAATGCTACTCTATTTTCAAGAAATGGAAATGATTCTTCCTCAAATGTAAAAGTTAATCCTAATTGCAGAAATGTAAAGGCCATACTACTTGCAAAAATTTAAAGATTAAGCTAGCAAAATGTAAATGTTGCATTGAAAGGAAACCTAGTATATGGAATGTAAATACAATGCCTAAAATAGAAGCCATAGCTTAGAATAAAGAAAGAAAACTAATCTAACTTGAATGAAGGAAAGAGCATGTAATCAATCACTGCATTCCAAATAGTTTACAACCATTGATAGAGTTCATTAGAAGTGGCAATCAAGAAAATCATCATTGTGCTATCCAATTCATAAATTTTTCCACTAACCCAAATTGCATAGGTGAATTGCAATGGAGAAGAGGCAAGGCTTAAGAGGACTTTTATCTTACTCAATCATGGATTTAGGGCCTAGGGGTCATGATTCAAGCCTAAAAGACAAAAGCCAAACCTAACTATGTCTCTCTTATGCCTTAGGGGAGAAGCCAAGGTGAGAATTCCTTTTGCATGAGCTATGAGGGTGTATATATAAAAAAATGGAGTGACAATTCACCTCCTGTATAACTCGTGGACTGTCCTCATGACTGTTTGACTTCTCTATGACTTTTTGACTCCTACGTGATTTTTGGCACTCCCTAAATGTCCCTTGGAATTTCACTTTACATTAAATTTCTCCATTATAGAATTTACATAATCCACAAATTGTTGTGGCACATGATGACTCATGACATGACATTCATGACATGGAATACATGATGACATGGAAATGTCAAGCCACCTTTTGTTGTTTCTTTCTTTGTGTCTCCATGAGAGGTGTAACATGGTCTTCTTCTTCATAAGAGATATTCTTTATTTTTTATATCCTCCCTCCAAAGAGTTATAAATTAGCATGGAGTCTTCATGTGGTCTTGATCTTTGGTCTTTTGTTGTAATCTAATGTTCCTTCTTCTTCATTCCTAATGATCATCTTATCTCCTAAAATCCTTAGGTGTCTTCTAGCATGGTCTCCTTCTCCATCTCCTTCATCATCATCCTAGCATCACATAATAGAATACTTTCGACTGAAATCACTCATGAAAATACGACACCAGTCCAATAAAACCTAACCTAATATGCTTCATGAAATCACTTGTTAGGGCTGGAACTGGTGACTAGTTGAGTGACTGACTCATGGATTGCATAGTTCCATAGGCCAGTGTTTAAGACTAAGACTTGAGATTATGTAATGTACAGTTAAAGATGGCCATGGTCAAAGGATTTCCCAGTTGAGGGACTCAAGGACTCAGGCTATAGGCTTGAGCCTTAAGACTATGCAATTCATAGTTTTGGAAGCCTGGGTAGAGGGACTGCATAGTTGAGGGACTCAAGGGATCAAACTGGAGGCTTGAGGCTTAAGATTGTGCATTGTGTAGTTCTGAAGGCCTAGGTTGAGCGACTGTGTAGTTGAGGAACTTAAGAGGTCAAGCTTGAGGCATGAATTTTCCCAATGCGTAGTTTAGACAGGAGAAGAGGTTGGGAGATTCTGTAATTGAGGGGTTCAAGGCATCAACCTAGTTTCCCAATGCACAATTTTGCAGGGAGAGAGGACTAGTGATTATGCAGTTGTGTAGTTCAAGTGCTCAAGGTTGAGGCTTGATGCTTGAGACTGTGTAGTGCACCAAGAAGTCTGGCTAGAGGCACGAACTGCATAGTTATGGAGCACAAATATTGGGACTGAGCACTGAGACTACATAGTGAATAGTTCCAAGAGGATAGTTTAGGGCTTGAGGGTTAAGACAATGTAATGCTAGTTCTAGAAAGCTGAGTGAAGTCAAGTTGCCCGAGAATGAAATTTTTCATATAAGGCTAAGTGTGAGATCAGTGAGGCTTAAGTAAGAAAAGAGGAAACTAGATCATGATCACACACTTAGAAAATTCAATGACACAACATTGATCACTCAAAAAAAATAACAACACGACATCCTCAATGTGAAAATAATGCAACATACCTCTCCAAGTGTGACACAAAAGATACACTTTGCGACGAAAGTGACAACACTTGTACGACAATGCATGAAACCTTGGGAATGAGTATAAAACATGTCTACATGGCTAGTAGAACTCATCATCACCAAACCTACTGTTATCACTTAAAACTACAGTTCACCTATGTCCAATGATCCATATAAAATTTTTGGTTCAAGTCAATAGGTTATTAGGTGTGTCATTTTGAAATTAGTTTTTCCAAAGGTATTGATGTAAGTCCTTGTAAAAAACCGTTAGATACCATCTCTCATAGCATGTCTTGTCTTGATTGCATCATTCCGATTTTGCATAATTTCGCAGCGTAATATGATTGGCCAGCTTAGCTGCGCAATCATTTTCCACCTTTCCGCAGCATATCATTGAGCAGCCATTTCGTAGCGCGGTATGTCATTTTATAATTACCTGCGCTACGAAATCGGGGATTCGGGTTTTTCTGCAGCATATTTCCTTGAAATGTCAAATCTCGGGAGGTGAGTCATCAAAAACCGTTCATACGTGTCAGTCGACGTCCTCTCCAGATCATGATAGGATTCATCCCGCCATCAGAGATAGGATCACACACATGTCAATTATTTCAATCAATCTTATGAGGTATGGTAGTGCAATTATGTTTATTCATGGTGCATTAACGTGCCTGTTCTATGGTGAGTGTTTGAAAAAACACAAGGAAGCCGCCTGAATTCTCATTTAAAAAGAGACTACTGCAAGCGAGCCTGCATTCCGAAGCCGAAGCTGTTGAGTAAATTGGAGTTGCTAATTAAGTTCTCTGTGCAAGAATTTTCTGAGCAAGATGGAGAAAAGAGAGCATAGATCCGGGAGATGTCTGAGAACTGAACCAGAAGGACTTGATCTCACGCTTAGAGATGAAGGTGTTGCACGAGCTTTCAAACAGGCGGGTTGCTGGAGGTTCTGTGAGAAGTTGAAGGGCGGACACACAGAGGTAACCAAAGCTTTTGCTCTAAATTTCAGCGGTTTGAATTCTAAAGTTGCATTACTAGAGTTCCCTGTATCTCCGCAAGCTATTTCTGCTGTCACCGAAATTCCAAGGAGTGGTCAGGAATGGTTTAAGAATTATAAGTTTGATACAACTCCATGTAAGGAGTTTCTGAAAGACCAATATGCTAACGAGGACCTTACTAAGGCAGAAAAGGCAGAAAAAATAGAGAAGGCAGAGAAGGCAAAAAAGGCAGTGAAGGCAGAAAAAGTACAGGAAACCAAAAGGATAATCTACACCAGAGAGCAGACCAAACAAAAAGGAAAGCAGATAGCTCAGGCAGAAAAAACAAAGGAGAGCAGAAAGAAAGAGGTGAAGGAAAAGGCTCCTTTGGTCAAGAAAGATAAAACCTCACCCACCAAGGAGAAATGGGAAGCAGCTGACAAGGAGATGGCTGATTTAGAGAAGACAGTATCAGAGATTGCAGCCATGGAGAATGAACTTGCAAATCTAAAGGCTCAGCTAGGCAAGTTAGCTGCTAAATAATTTGAAATTTTTAAAAGATCAAATGTTGCACCAAGTTTTGTTCATTTTTCTTAACTTACTTAATTTTTGAGGCATGTATTAAAGAAAGGCAAGTTAGTAATTTTGGAACCAAAGATGAAGCTGTAACAGTCTAAAGTAATTGAAGAAATTCATTAAAGACTGTGATTTTGCAAAGAACAGCAGTTTCGTAGCGCGCTACGAAACTACTGTAGGTGACTATTTTTAAGGGAAAATTCAAAAAACGATGCTGAGGTCATCAAATTTTGTGGAGAAAGGCTTCGAGGATAGAAATGAAATCATAAATGGTTGCCTAAGCCTTCAAAGGATGACAAATGTAAATCTTATTGCATAAAGGTAAAACTTTTTGTCTTTACCAAGTTTTCATAAAGTACCTTTATGACCGTAGAATTAGGGTTTCTGGTAGGATTACGAGAATTTTGAGTTCAACACCTGGCAGTATTCGTAAAGCATCTAGATTATCAGGCACATGGTGTTATGGCATGGTCATTAAGGTCATTATACAGCTTCAAGCATTTTTGTTGGAAAATGAACATGGACTAAAACAGGGACCGTGAAAACGGAGGATATTTCTTCATCAAAGGCTGAGTCAGCAACACACTCAGAATCCAAGGCAGCCAATTCAGCGAATGCTCCTCAAATATATTCCAGCTCCTACAAGAAAAACATAGCTGTCAAAGATCAGGAGGGAATCATGCAAACGAGGAGATGGTAGCAGAATTTGATTAGAAATAGGACTCTGTTGTATTAAAAGCACAATACCTCTGTATTTAATAAATTAGTTTCAATATGGATAAGGTAGTTAATCATAGGTTTTCGAGCTCCCCTCATGCTGGAGGAGGAGACTCAAGATAGCTTAGTTTTATTTCCTATATATAGGAAGAACTCTGATGTATCAAGGGTTGGAGATTTTTATGAAAAAGACAGAGTTTTCATATTGGTGTATGTAAAGTTTCTTTTCACAGTAATAGAAAGCATATTGTTTCTTCCCAAGATTCATTGTGTGTCCCAAGTGTTCAGAATGTATGTGGTTTTGGTTCTATTCATCTTATTTTACAGTTCACTAGACATGCAATCACTCTGAATTCATCATTGATGCTCAGACTTCCTGTGTATGTCTTGTTGAGTTGCAATCCTTCTTGGTTGATGTTTTGAACAGTGAGACATTATATGCCTTGGTTTCTATGATTAAGTAGTTGCTTGTTTACTGTAGAAATGTATAACTCCATGAGCCCAATGGGAAAAGCCTTGATTTTTTTGTTCCAACCAGCTTAAAATTAATTGACTGTTTTAAAGAGTTAGCCATCTTTTTGCCCTTAAATGCATATCAAAATCTGTGAGAGAGCCCTCTCTGACTAAGGAGGCTAAACCTTAGTCTAAAGTCTGGTTTGAAACAGTTGCATGAGATCTCACTAAGTAGCAGCCTTTAGTGTATGATTTTGTGACAACAGCTTCCTTGGATGATCTTATTCAAGGAAAAGGAGAGGAACCTTGCTTCAATGAGAGGGAATTTTCCTCATATATTTGAAGATGATGATAATGCCTTCTTGTTTTCAAGATACTTCAACTACTTTCGTAGTGAATGAGTGAATATCAAAATTGTTTCTAGGGTTTCAAATTTCTCCAAGATGATGTGATCTTCGTCTTTAAATTCCTTTGAGCTACCTTTCTTTGCAGATAACCTGATGAGGGGTTATTTTTGTGGTCTTTTGATGATGATTAGAGGATCCAAAACTTTTGTTGTTGTAGACAACTTCTTCGATCTAGGGTTTAGTTATTCAATGTAGATCTTTATCTTTTGCTTTGATAACCTTCGACTTGCTTTGATGCCTTTCTTGAAACTCAATCCTTGAATGTCTCTTTGATTAGATGCCCTTCCTTTGACTTCAACACCTTAGCTTTGATTCCATGTTGAGAAATCTAGGGTATGAATAGTTAAAATATTTATCCGTTTGATAATTTCTTGTGATATACTTTTACTTCTTAGCTTATATCCATTTATTCATTATATTATTATTGTGTTCTTTTCATCAAGACAATTACCAATATGCACAATAAAATATAAGTGACACAGTATGTAGGCTTGTCAACTAGGGCCAAAACCTCTCACCTCTTGAGAGGAAAACCCGATCAAAATTATTCTTCTAGATCTTCAATTGATGAGTACCAAGATCATGACAAAGACCCTTGACTCTAGTATCCTCCCAAGAACCTTGTCACTAACCTTGATGCTCTTCCTCTTCCCTTCCTTGACTTTCTTCTTGATCTTGAACTACTCCCCTTGGCTTCCTTTAGAGAAACTCAGTCTCTATCCTTCACACTGCTTCTTCTTGACTTCCCCTAGAGAATCTCGGTCTCTAGTCTCTAGCTCGGTCACCTAGAACAAGTAACCTAGAAGAACCCTTCCTTTGCTATCTCTAGAAGAAACTTGTCCTTCATTGACCCTAGAAGAAACCCTCCTTCACTAACCTAGAAGATTCTCTCCATCATTGACCCATAAAAAACTCTCCTTCGTTATTCCCAGAAGAATCCTTCCTTCGTTATTCCCAGAATAATCCTTCCTTTGTTATCCCTTATTCGTACTTCTGCTTAGAGCCTCTTCTTCGCACTTTTACTTGACCTCTTCTTCATACTTCTGCTTGACCTAATTCTTGTCGAGTTGCTTGCCTCTAAGTGAGGCCGAGTGTCGCTATATATACACCTCAGCATATGTCCTTTAGGCCGACATGATCACTACCAACTTCTTCTAGTAAGTTCTTCCATCGTTGCAGGCTGACTTGAAGAAGATAAGTGACAAGGTCTTGGAGGATACTTTACATAGACAAGTTTGACCTTTTACAAAGGGTAACATGACTTAAATACATGACAATGACTCTAAAATTTTATGACTAGATGAAAAATAATTCCTAAAGACTCTCAATGGGAGTCCTGACTCAAATACAAAATCTCTTTGTTCCACGTGGATGTTGGTGGCCACCCACCTATCACACTTGGACCCCCACAACTGTCTCTGTCAGTTTTTCAGTTTCCTTATTTGTAGCACAATTTACTATTTTTAGCAGTTTTTCAGGTCCTGAACTTACGAAGTCATTTTGAGGCCCTAAACGACGTTGTTTTGGAAATATGGGAGCAACATGGGTCCATGAATTGATGTTTCTCTTCCCAAGGTTGTACTTCTCAGATAGATCTTTCTAACAAGCTATTGTACACGTCAAACGAAGATTGGGTGCCAAAGTTACGACCCCGGGAAGTTGATGTACCAATTTACCCAAAACGGGGCCCACAATTTGGCGTTTCATCTCCTAAGGTTAGGTTTTTGGATGTTTAGGGTTTTCCATTGTTTCTCAAATAGGCCTTCGAGCCTCATTGCAATAGAGTTCAGAGGCATGTAGCCTCCACATCTCTTCTCAGAGATAAGCTACCATCGCCCTAGCTAGTTTATTTCCATTTCTATTTGTAAGCATATTTTAGTATTTTACATTAATGAAATGAAGTATTATTTCCACTGCATCTCTGTGTTTATGGTTATTTCTATAATTTGTTGCGTTCCTGTTTAAATCTGGATCAATGGTATCATAGTGGTCTGCTTTTTCTCTGTTTTTCTTTGCATTTCCCCAGCGAGGTCAGGATATAAGGAGTTAGGGCTTGAACTGGTCAATCCTTTGCAAGACCAACCTCGCAAATCCCAATGGCCTCCCATGGAGGATGAAAAAGAAGACGAGGGGGTAGGAGATCCTATCAAAATCTTGCTCGAAGAAGCCCTCGAGCGACAAAGGAACACGACGATGGACAACTTTTCCCAGATCCTTCAGCAGCTACCTAGAGGCGATGCATTAGCTTCCAACAACTACTCTAGAAACACCACACCCTTTAAGGTACAAGCTAATTTGAAATTCCCATATTCGAGGGTCATATAGATGTAGATGCCATAAATAAATGGTTAAAAATCTGCTAGAAGGGTAATTCTCTGTTCATGATTTTTCCAGTCGAGAAAAGATTATTTTCGCTTTTCTCAAAGCAGCCCCCCACATCAAGGATTGGTGGGAAACCTACTGCGAGCAGAAGGATGAAAGTACAGGCTCACTATTTTCAGCTGCACCCCTTGGAATTCATTTTGGGATGTCATCAAGAAGCAGTACTACCCTGTCAAAAGTTGTGAGGGAAAATACATAAAGTGGACCATGCTGCGACAGGGAAGGGACCAAGATGTGTCGGAGTTCACAAACATTTTTCATACTACATAGTTGGGTATCAAGGATTCTGAGCTGCATTTGGTACTCAAATACTACAGCTTCCTACACAGGTACATCCAGGGTGAGATGGAGTTCTTGGACATCTCCTCGCTCGGCAAAGCGTACCAATACGCTATCAAGATCAAGCAGAAGTTTAAACATAAGAAGTGAGACTTTGCATCTGCGAATCCGAAGACCAAAGGACAAAGCCAAGGTGGGGTGACCCAAGACAACCCGTCGAAGCTGCAAGAAAAGAACAACACCACAAAGTCAAAGAAGGACAAAGGAAAGTGGTGTGAGTTTCATAAGAGCCCCACTCACAACACAAGTGAGTGTCAGACCAAGCAATCATTGGTGGCCGAGTTGAAGGCTTCAAAATCAGATGCATGTTCTGACCCTGAGTCAGAACCCAACAAGGGGAATGACAAAGGGAAGAAAATCATTGATGCGGAGCCCAACACCATTGTTGCCACCGCCAAGGTCCAGAAGAATGAGCCCGGAGATCCAGAGGAGGGGGAGCATCATTTCCACTCACAGATGTGGGTGAAGGGTTCACTGCTGCAATTAATTGTCAAGAGTGACAGCCAAAAGAACCTTATTTTAGCACAGGTTGTGAAGCGGTTGGGCCTACCGACTA
>APFE031128814.1:0-74513 GCA_000404065.3 Pinus taeda
AATTATAATATACCCCCGACGAACCCACGCACCCTGTTTCACAAAATGACGTCCCCGTCCCCGTCCCCGTACCCGTCCTCGAACCCACGTTTCCTGGCAACATAGCATTTGATAGTAAACTGTCAGAAACTCTTTCATGTGATCTTCTCATCTCTCCTGGAACTTAAACTCTTCTTTTAGCATATGGTGTACTGTCTATATTATATATAATATAACAAACTTTCTAGCTGTTGGATCCAATACAGTTGGACAACCCATTGTAGTTGCCCCTTCTACTGCCAATACAGTGTTCCTGATCTGTTCATTTACCTTTTCACAAAATTCAGTGGCTACCTTATCAAGCTGAAGCTCTCCCTCTGTCTAACCAAAATCTAAATTAGAATTTGACCAAGCTGAATTAGAATTTTTAAATTATTTTTTTATATGATATTATAAATTTGGATAATGTCAAATGATATTCATATCAATGATCATGCTTTGCAGCTTTCCATTTCAAACCAGATTTCATGTGGATTCAATTAATAAATTATTTTATATTTATAAATTTTTAAGACCCTGACGCTCCCCCACGTTTCCTAAAAAATGGTAGGGAGCTTTTGCATAGGCCGCTCCCTCGCCCCCTCGTCCCGAAACCTTGGTGGAACATTGCATTTTTCTCTCCATATTTTATTTTGTAAAAATCAGGGAATTACAGGTAGACTTGGAGGGAAAATATCATGCACTCTTCCAAATCACTATCCTTCACAACAACAAGCCATGGCATCTCATTCCTTTGTTTGGTTTCAACACTATGTTTCTTGCCATCTAGGTGGTTATAATGTGTCCTTAGTAGCACTATATGTGTGTGTGTGTGGGGTTTTGTGGGCAGACTTATAGTTGTTTGCAGATTGAGTTTTACAACCACACTTAAAGTTCTAGACATAGTAGGAAAGTTCCTTTTCTTCATCGAAATTCTTGGCTGAAACTTTTGATTTTGTTTATGCACACTGTTCCTATTGGGAATTTTGCAGGATCACTCTCAAGGCAATCTTCTTTTGGCAACTCTTGCGAAGAATAGGTACCCCTTCAAATGTCCTTTGCTATGCCCTAGTGACTTTACAACTATGTTGGGAAAATTCCTCATGTTATTTGTTGATGCATGTTCCCTCTTTGTGTTGCCCGACTCGTGGTTGTTCTGACAACTCCTACAAAAAGAATCAATATTTCCTATGTATGCTACAATGCAGGCGTGCTCCCAAAATCGTTCTTGTTTGCCACCCTATTGTTTTTCCTGCGTTCATATGCTAGTTAAGTAGTCTTTCTTATAGCTGTTTCGCTATGGTCATCGACATGTTGTTGTTGTTGAGAAACCAAGGGCTATGTAGTTTAATGCTTGATTTCTCTATCTTGATAATTACTTGTGAATGTTAATCTTCTTCTTTTTGCTTATTATGTCTTCTTCATGAAGCAATTATACAATATTCAGTCTTTCGAAAATATAAAGATCACAAAGAAGCAAGAGACAAAAATTTGGGCTCCAAGACAGGGCAAAACCCCAGAGGGTAAAAAAATCCAACCAATCCTTCTCTTATAGAATCAGATCAAAATGAGTCTTCAAGACCAAGACAAAGACCCAAAACTGCCACCAAATTGTCAAGTCCAACCCCCCTCCAAGTTTCCTCCAAAATTGGTCAACTCTAGTCAAGGTCAATGAAAGTGAAACTATCCAAATTCTGGTCAACATACTGAAAATTGCAGACCTGCAGTAGGAGGCCAAAATTCGGCCCTATGGAAACCTCAAAAGTTCGGCCCTGTGCACAAAATTATAGTCCACATGTGTGAGCTTCTTCTTGGTCAAACTTGGGAATTTCTTCCTGTCTTTTACTTTTATTTTTTCTCTTTTGACTTGTGTTGACTCCTCTTTGTCGCTGATTTCATATCTCTGTGGTAGGTCGAATGGATGATCTCCAATTGGTCAAATTGTCTTCTTATATATAGTTGTTCCAAAAGGTCAAATAGGTGGCTCTTGGAGGGCCAGGCCGACTTGTCCTAAGGAGGGCCGACTTTGACCATTTTGGTGGACTTTGACTCAATACTAAACTCAAAATTCTTTTTCTTATATATGGCCAAATGGGACATGATTCAATATTAAATTCAAAATTCTTTTTCTTATAAATGTCCAAATGGGACATGACTCATACATTTTGTTTGACTCAAAATAATTTTTCTTTTTGACTCTTTTGACTCTAATAAGCATGAAGAACATGCCTTGACAAAAATGAAATATAATCATGAGTATAATAGATGAATATAATAAATACATCAATGATACATTTTGAATTACATTATGAAGACCAACACTAGTTACATTTTCAACACTCCCTCTTAACTTGTTGGAATCACGGTTGCCGTTACACCAAAATACGTAGGTGTTAGTAAATGAATGCATCACTAGAGTTAACAGATCCTTGCGAGGCAGTTAAGCACATAACGCGAAAAACACCCAGGGAGCATTGGATTATCCAATGCCCAACAATCTCCCCACTAACACGCATTGGGTGTGTTTCGAACTTGGGACTTATGGCTCTAATGGCACTTATTGGAATCACGATTCCCGTTACACAAAACTCGCAGGTGTTAGTAAATGAACGCATTGCCAGAGTTAATGGATCCTTAAGAGGTGGTTAAGCACACGTTGTGAAAAACACCCCGGGAGCGTTGGATTATCCAATGCCCAACATAACTAGGGAGGTATTCATAATGTCTTGTAAGAACAGTCTCAAGTTGAAATATTCATATAAGAAATGATAAGCATCAAGGATGATTTGCATCATCATAACCAAAATTGTCAAAATACCAAGGCCTTGACAAGCAAGCTCTATCTCTCCACTAGATCAAAGCACAATGCTGAGAGGCATGGACACCACTGCCTCTTAGGCATATACCCCACCTAGGTGTTTCCAGAGTATGTCCTCACAGCAGGACCATTTCCTTCTCATCCCAAGGAAAAGCTCGTCCTCCTGACCATTCTTACCAAGTCCATGTATCCAACTTAGGATGTTAATTCTAGTCACATGACTCAAGAATGTACGTCCTTGATGCTTATCCAATCCACCTTTCTCCAAGCTAGTGCCTTTACTAGGCTTACGACTGTTAATCCTGGCCATAGTACATGACACATGGAGAATAAGGTGTCCATTTTCACTCCCTTTCAAATTGGGAGAAGATAAATACAAGCCTAAGGTTGTCACACAATATTTCTTGTAAAAGAATTTCATCAATACATCAAATTACTGGTTTGTTTGTGGAGATCTGTTGTAGCTCCTCGGCTCCTATCTGTATCATGTCATAAATTAGAGTGTGCTTCGACCTTCCTGGTTCCCTGGTAGTCTATCATGATTCATAATAATCAAATCCATCATGCAATCAGGTAGTTCATCAATCATCTTGCAGAGCCAACCTTCTTCATAGTTGATTTTCTTTCCTCACATTGCTTTATGTTCTTCAAGGAATCATACCAATTCTCAATCATCAGTAGTATCATCCAATGTTCCACTAAGACTCTGGGACGGGGAGACGCAGGTGCGGGGAGATGTACAAAGGGGACGTGTGGGAGTACCCTCAAATTTTAGGGAAATTTAGAGGCGACGGGGGGACGTTGGGGTATATAATTTTTTCCCTTTTTAATATCTATATATATATATCAAATTCATATTCTATAATGAAAGCATAAATAAAATAATAAATACATATTTGAATTAAATAATGAAATACATTGATCCATACTCATCATCCTTACTAATACATCCATAGACCACAAGATTCAATAATGAAATACTTTGATCCATATTCATTATTCATTAGTCACCATTCTAGAATCTACATTGATTTGAAATTAAATTCATCATTCTAGATTCTAAATTGATTTAAAATTTAAATTCATCATTCATCATTCTAGAATCTAATTAGTACTAAGAAAAATAGACTATGATAGACACTGAAATCTAAAGTCTGGAATAGTAAATTGATATAGCTAAAACTCAAAAATAGTGGAGCGACGAGTCTAAAAGTCACTCTAAAATACACAGAGGACTTGGTGCTTTTGATTAAATACTAATTCCATACCCTTGTACATGACAAAATGCAATGGAAACATCGCAATCCATCAAATCCTGAATTCCTGAAAAACTGTTAAGTCTGCTAGATTTTGAGTGAGATCTAAAATTCTACTTTCTCCATATGAAATGTAATGAGGTTGGAACCACTCTCAAACATCCTAAGTCATTTCATGGTAATGTTAAAAATTTAAGTAAAAGTGACATTCTCCTTCATCCTTTAGTAATCCTTTAGTAAAAGAATGAAATCCTTCATCCTTTAGTAATCCTTTAGTAAAAGGATGAAAATGAAAATTAAAGGAGAATGCCACTTTTACTTTAAGAATTTAACATTACCATGAATTGCATAGCATTAATAGAGAAATATTGTCAAATACTAGGTTTTCCCTGTCATAAATCATTGTTTACAAGCAAATTTAAGGGGGGGATGCATAGTCCATTTTGAGGGGGCGAGTCGCGTCCCCCACATTGGGGAAATGTCCCCCCTTGTGTCTCCCCAAAAGGGGGACGTGGGGAAACATTTCCCAAGATATCCCCCCGCCCTAGGTGCATGGGGTGCGAGGGGTGTGCGCACCCGACCCTGGGGGACGTTTCTCGGTGGAACATTGGTATCATCATTCATACTGTCAATCCAATCTATGTGATGAATATATCAAGGAACCAATCAGCTAGTAGTACAATATCGAAATTCTTCAACTTCTAGCTTCACATTCTTCCAAGAAATTGCAGCAAATTCTAGAAACGACTATCAGAAGTATCAATAACAGAACTGCCAATCTAAACAATGTGTCCAAGATTTGAATCAATCAGCTGCTGCTATAATGCTGGATCAAAAACTCTTTAGTGATGTTGCCATATAACTGAGAACTGTCAGCCAATCTTCTGCAAGGATCTAAAAAGTGTTCTCTGCCCAACTATCTAGAAGTAACATATATTATGTTTAGCTTCCAACTCACTCTGAAGATGATATCTCTAATCCATGAGTTCTTTTTGGATCCTTCAACTAATTTTAAAATACAAGATCTATCAAGAAACTCCCTCTTAAGTAAATAGGAGTAACCTTCTCCATCTGGGATAATAAAAATTTCTTCTGAAGCTTGCTTCTATGCTTCCATCTAATTGATTGTCTTCAATGCATACTGTTAATCTTCCTGTTCTTACATAGCTACATCCTTCTAACTCCTTTGTTTATCCTTGTCAAAATCGAGTCTTGCTTCTGAACTGTTCTATACTTGTCCTTACTCTATGAGGAATAAGTCAACTTATCTTTACTGGGATTTGAGATGAATACCATGCTATAGAAATCTTTATAATGCTGCAAGTTGATTTTGACTCTTCTATTATTCTGCTTGTACTTGTCAACCTGTAATCTTTGCTACTAAAAGAGATGTTGACTTCTTCCAAATCCTCATGATGAATGCATCTGGATGAATACTTCTTCTAGAATTCTGTGAAGGCACCTTCAATGATTCTAATTTCCAAGACTATGTGCTTCCTCTTAATCTGGTTCTTCATGACTTTTCGGTTTGTGAATAAAAAACTCTTCTATCCTCTAGATGTGACTGCAACTGCTACTCTTAACTGTCATTTTTAAAAAGTAGAAATGAAAAATCTTAAATGCAAACCTGGAACTAGCCATAATCTTCATTGTTGTCAATAGCAGAGATCTCTGTTGTCATCGACCTTGGGCTTCTTCTTGGCTTCTTCATCTTCAGCTGTATGTGCTTCATCTCTTTCCTTCCTTTTGTTGCTCTTAGCGTTCTTAGGAGTATCTCTTAAAGTGTCCATATTCACGAAAATCAAAGCATTGTGCTTTAGACATATCCCTTTTTCCATGAGGCTTCTTGTTGTTTTTGTGATGAGGTCCAAATGTTCCAAACTTTCCAAACTTCCTCCTTGATCTTGCTTCAAATGCTTGAGAGTGTTCACTGTTTGGTTCGGTATCATATTTAGCTTTCAATCTTGTTTCTTCTAGTACACAAGCTGCCCATAAATCTTCAAATGTTGGTGTTTCTTTTAATAGCATAGACGACACTTGCAAAACCATCCCAAGCTGGTGGAAGAGCATTGATGACTGAGGTGATCAATTCAGAATCAGATATAGTTTCTCCAAGTGCTTGAAGTTGATCCTTGATCTTCGAAATCTTCATGAAATATGCAGCAACTTTCTCTTCTTTAGCCATTCTAGATCCAGAGAGTTGATTTCTTAAAGATATCTTATGTCCTGTGGTGTTGATGGAGTATAATTTAACCAATGTATCATACACTTCTTTTGAAGTAGACAAATCTGAAACAAAGGCGGTAAGGTGGTCTTTTATAGACTCAAAGAGAATCCTTTGAGCTCTAATTTCTCTCTTGTTGTACTTGGCCACTTCTTGAGCATTATTCTCATCTCGTGCTGGAACTGGCCCTTCAACGAATTACATGACATCATTTTCTTTGAGAACTAGGTCAATTCTTCTTTTCCGTGCCTTGAAGTTAGAGGCTTCATCAAGTTTGTTGCCTTCCTTGCAAATAGTTCATTTGATTGGTAGGATTGGACATAGCGTATAGAGGAGTATGTACTTGTCAAAAGAATACCTCCAAGAATGTTGATGATGCTTCCAAGAGTCTTCAAAGATGTTCTTGAATGGTGGCTGTTATAGAGATGTCTTCAAGGATGGCTGCTACAATAAAGTCTTCAAACTGCTACATTGACTTCTTCAAGAATGAGTGATGACTGCTACAATGATGATCTTCAAGCCTTCTTTTTGTCTTGTAAGAGTGTCCCCAATTATCAGCAAACTGTGCTCTTACTTCCTTCACCTTAGCTCTGATACCATGTTGAGAAACCAAGGGCTATGTAGTTTAATGCTTGATTTCTCTATCTTGATAATTACTTGTGAATGTTAATCTTCTTCCGTTTAATTATTATGTCTTCTTCATCAAACAATTATACAATATTCAGTCTTTCAAAACTATAAAGATCACAAAGAAGCAAGAGACAAAAAAATTTAGGCTTCAAACCAGGGCAAAACTCCACAAGGGAAAAAACCCAACCAATCCTTCTTTTATAGAATCAGATCAAAATGAGACTTCAAGACGAAGACCCAAAACTGCTGCCAAAATGTCAAGTCCAACTCTCCTCCAAGTCTCCTCCATATTGGTCAACTTTAGTCAAATTCAACGAAAGTCAGATTGTCCAAATTCTGATCAACATACTGAAATTGCAGACCTGCAGTGGGAGGTCGAAATTCTGCCCTGTGGCAACCTCAGAATTTCGGCCCTGTGCACAGAATTATAGTCCACACGAGCAAGCTTGTTCTTGGTCAAACTTGGGAATTTCTTCTCATCTTTTACTTCGATTTGTCTCTTTTGACTCCTCTTTCTCGCTGATTTCAGATCTCTCTTGTAGGTCGAATGGATGATCTCCAATTGGTCGAACTGGCTTCTTATATATAGCTGTTCCAGGAGGTCAAATAGGTGGCTCTTGGAGGCCCAGGCTGACTTGTCCCAAGAAGGACCGACTTTGACCATTTTGTTGGACTTTGAATCAATGCTTTTTTTTTCCTAGGAAAAAATTGTAACTTCTATTCATGAGCAATGAAAGTTGTTACATTCAGCATACATACCTGTGGTATGTTTCGATGATTTTGCTTTTGTAAAGCAACGAAGGGCTTTCAAGCGAAACAAAAATCTGTATCCAACAGAGGGTAATGAGACATCCTCGTATAAACTGTCTGGATATTTAAGAGTTCCCTGACCATCTACTTATCATGGCAAGCCGCAAAACAACCCTTTGCCTGGGATTCAGAATTACAAAAAAAATGTCAGTTTTCAGCCCCACAGGGCCGTCTAGTGTGTGACCGTGAGCCATCAGCTGAAAATTCTGTAAAATGCCATAGACCTTGCTCCATTAGAATTGTATCTTTTGATAATCTGTCAGCCGCCTGGTTCCGCTCCCTGTAAACGTGAGCACAGAAGAAGGAAGTGAACATTAATATTAGTCGCAAGATCTCTTCAACTAAAGGCTGCAATAAAAGGTTCCTGCACTGTTGAGTTTGACTGAGCCAATTGACCACCAGGAGTGAGTCCCCATACACCTGGATGCGAGAAATCCCCATTTCTAATGAGAAGGAAAGAAGACTTTTGCATGCTGAAAGCTCGGCAGAATTGTTGGAACCATTCCCCAACCCAAGCTTGACACGAAATGAGTGGGAATCTGACAGGTGAAGAATGAACCCCCCTCCGCCTCTGTGCCCATCATCAACAGATGCACCATCGAAATAAGCCCACGGGACACTACGATCTGGAGATTCTTCCACAATAATCCTAGGAGGAGCTAAGCCCTTGTCATGCTGGAAATGGCTTAGAATTGCCAGAGATTTAGCTGCTACTCTGGAGGGATTTGATACTTCGTCTTGAAAGATGCCCCAATTCCAACTTTGACTCAATAATAAATTCAAAGTTTATTTTCTTATAAATGTCCAAATGGGACATGACTCAAGTACTTTTTATTTGACTCAAAGTAATTTTTCTTTTTGACTCTAATAAGCATGAAGAACATGCTTTGACCAAAAATGAAATATAATAATGAGTATAATAAATGAATATAATAAATACGTCAATGATACATATTGAATTACATTACAAAGACCAACACTAGTTACATTTTGAACAGTTGCAGAGTCCTCCATCACATTTTTGTTTTTTAATGGATGTAGCAATATGGTCAAACTTCTGACCTTATTTTAGTAAACCTTTCAACTTTTTAATTTTACAAAAGCTTTCATGTTGACTTTGATAACCAGAAAAATTTCTCAGCGGTGATTTGGATAGACTCAGCAAATTTGCAGAGTCTCCCACGAGTCAAACTATACTGATCTGAACCTCATCTCCCTCTCCTGCGGTCCCTGAACATTTGGATAACATAGGGGTGCACCCATGTTATGATAATCATACCATTTACTATTATGGAACAACAGAACTCTCTGAGATGACTATTAAAACATGTTCCTGAAACGAACCAAATCTTTCCTTGTCTTAGCAAATAGCAAGTTCTTAGTGTTTCTCTTCTTCAACATCCTCATTTCCTGTGATCTTCTCAGATAGCATATCAGACACCGAAGATGTTATCTTTGAGAAGATAGACTTTCTGACCTATGATCTGCCCAGTGGGGTGACATATCCTCAAAATTGAAATTGTCCCATTCCTCTATCTCGATGTCATTTCTTCTTATTCAATTGAGATGAGTCCTGTTATCACTCTAGGAAACTCTCCTATGGTCGCAGCTTGGAGATGCTTAGTAACATATAATTTTCAATAATGTTCTCTGAACTATTGGAATAAATGATGGTTTGGATCAAGTTAGATAACCATTTCAGCTCTATTCTCACTCAAGACATGCATGAACACCCCCAATAACACAAGGCTTTAAACCACAAATGCTCAATAGTTTGTAGATTTAATGGATAGATAGAGAATACTGACAGTACCAACGGATTGCATACATGAACTTATATGAATGGCTAGCTACAGGCAGAAAATGAACTTACTGACTACACTGGCAGATGCATATATAATAACACATATAAATGGTTAGCTACAAGCAGCAAAGAAGCTTGCAAATCTAATATATCAAAGCAGAGATAAGATGACAGTTATCTGGCCTTAAACACAAAGAAAACCTGAACAATTTGTTCAAGTGAAAGCATAGAACAGAAGAGAAATGGACATTGGACATATAACAACAAAAGAAGCTTGTATTACTAAAGAATGTAGATGAGAAGCTTGAAAGAACAGAGGAGGAATAATCTCCAAAAGTTGAACCCTTGTTACATCTAGTTTTCTACTTTTTATAGGCCATTTACAATTCTCCTGAGCTCTTTAGAAGGCTCAAAGTCTTAACCTTGTCTGATCTGTCCCTTAACCGTTTGATTCCCTCAATAGGTAGGCGGCTCAGAGGTTTTTCTTTTTCTGACAGAGGAATAACCGTATTCAGATATTTTGGGTGCGTTGGCAGGGAGCTCTCTCTTGACAGAGATGCCCACAATCTCTTTTGTTGATTTCAACTGTGTCGCGCTGTGCTGCTCCATGATGTATCTGATTCGGGCTCTGTTGTGCTGTAGATGCCCATGATATTTCTGTTTCGGGCTAGTTGGGCATGCTTTGTTGCGCTGTAGATGCCTCTCGGCCTCTGTTTCTCTTCAAACTGTTTAATAATGAGTGTTTTCCGTTTTACATAGAAACCACTGTAATGTTGTAAACTCCCGCCAACGTTTGTTCCTTTTGGACTTTAAAAGTCCTCAAAAATGATTTATTTACCCATCGGGTCCGCCCTTTGGGTCGCTGTCGCCTATCGCAGATGGCCCGGTCCCTTTGTTCTCTTCGTCTTTTTGCAATATGGCAAAAACCTTAAAAAGGATGAAAAACCGACCTTTGTGGACCTGAAAACATATATATATTTCACCTTTGAGACACATCGGGTCCAGACTTCATCGCTATTGGCGCTGCCAAGGTTCCTGTGTATTTCATTAAATAATGAAATATAGGAAGAATGCATTATAAAATGCTTGGGCGCAGACTTGAAATATTATGGAATATCGTTCACAATGCCATCGAGTCCGGGCTTATCACATCGCACACAGGAATATGTAAAGGCCCTGCCCCTTTGGTCAGCACTGATGCGATAATGAGATGCGATCTGATCGCAATCGCATATCGCTATATGTAAAGGCCCCGCACCTTTGGTCTTCCCGATCTGCGATCCGTCGATGTGATTTGGGCCGTTGATCTGCGTATGCAATTAACGGTCCTCATTTAATCGCCGATTGCTATCGCCATCGCCCCATGGTTTGCGTCGATTTGCCTCTGCCGATTAGATCTGGGCCGTTGATCGACCAGATCTAACGACTGCTGTGCTTTCTCACTTTAAGCCCGTGATTTTGGAATTTTAATGGTTTTTAGGTGTTTCCTACCTCCCGATAGTGTATTTCCTCCCCTTTAAGGGCTTTCCTCCTTCGACCATTTTGATTTTAAACGACCCGTAAGAGGATTTTGAAGAATTTTGGAGCACACTTGGATCCTCTGGGATAATTCTTAAGCAAGTTTGGAGACTTTTAGGACATATATGGATCCATTTTTGGGCGTTTGCCTCCAAGGCTAACATTGGCTCCTTTTGGGGGTGAAAGCCTCCCTGTGAGGTTTCAAGAACTGCAGACCAATGCCTTTCTTGTAAAAACAAAATTTTATCTTCCTTCTAGTGTTCCATTGGGCATGGAGTCTTTTTAGCGTAAAAATAAAAACTGAAAGAAAAGCATATTTATAATACCAAGGCTTTAAGGCCTTAAATGAAATAGAGTTTCAAGAACCGTCCATTTACCGGGCTACCAGATGCATCTTCTCCTTCCAGATTGTGTAGGATGAATGTATTGCTGTGCCAAACTTGAGTAATGATGAAAGGACCTGTCCATAAGGAGTCAAACTTGCCATGGTTACCTTGCTTTTCTTTAAATGCATCCCATTTAAGCACCCAATCACCAACTTCGAACTTGTTCGCTTTTTCCTTCTTGTCAAAGGTTTCTTTGATTGCCTTCTGATGAGCCTTTGATTTCTCAACCAGCTACTCTCTTATCTGATGTAGTTCAACCAGGTTATTTATTCTTCTCACCATATCATTCTCTTCATCTTGTTCTTCTTGCAAGAACTTAGCCATAGGGAGGATGAGCTGGATGGGGAAACAACATCAACACCATAAACCAATTTGAATGGAGAATTACCTATGGACTTTTTGATGGTAACTCGGTCAGCCCATAGTGCAAACTTCAGCTTGGAATCCCAACTCTTTTTGTTGTCCTTTAACAACTTTTTGATTACCCTTACCAGGCTCTTGTTAGATGATTCTGCTAGGCCATTGCCTTGAGGATAATATGAGGTAGAATGCACCACTTGAATGCCCATGGATTCAATCATGTCCATCAATTATTTTGCCTTGAATGCTGCTGCATTATCAGTGACTAGTTTGGTTAGGCAACCAAATCTAGTGAAAATATTCTCATTCAAGAACTTCATGACAACTTGATGACTGGCATTCTTAGTGGGTATAGCCTCAATCCACTTGGTAAAATAATCAGTGGCTACTAAGATCCATTTGTGTTGGCCACTGGAGTGTGGGTTGATCTCACCTATAAAGTCCAAGCCCCATTGCTGGAAGGGACCATTGACATGTATTGGCTTTAAGGGCAGAGATTTTAGCTGTTGTCTTCTTGCAAACCTCTGACATTTGTCACAAGCTTTTACAAAAGAAAACACATCGGAGAACAAAGTAGGCCAACAATATCCAGCCCTCAAGATTTTGTGAGCTGTGGTTTTCCAATAATGATGCCCTCCATAGATGCTAGAATGAAATTGGTGTATAACCTCCAGAGACTGTTCTTTATCTAGACACCTCAAGAGGATTCCTGATGGGTCTTTCCAATAAAGCAGATTTTTATTAATGCAGAATTTGGCTGATCTGAGTTTAATGACACGAGCTTGACTTGAGCTAAGTCCTGGAGGGACTTCTAGCTTTTGCAAAAAATGAACTATGCTGTAATACCATTCACATGTGACTAGATTTTCAGCCAAAGATTGATCCTGCTTTTGCTCTTTTGTTGCTCCCTATGCCTGCTCATAATCTGAATTTAGACCCATGGAATTTATATCTAACAAGCTGCAATTTTCTGCAGCCATAAGTTTAGCCAAGCCCTGGCCTTTGACAAGCTTGGTGGGCTTCACCTCTATGTTAAACTCTATGAATTTTGCAATCCATTTAGCTCTCTTCCCATCAATATCTGGCTGACTTAAGACATCCTTTGCTGAGGCTGAAGGTACATATGCAACTACTTTGGAATGCATAATATAAATTTTGAATGCCTTTAAAGACTTTATAAGAGCATAAGCTTGTTTTTCGATAAGGTCATACCTTAGTTCAACATCCCTTAAATTTTTGCTGAAAAAAGCCATAGGGTGCTCTAAGCCTTCATCATTTTTCTGCAACATAAATGCCGCAAGTGTATCATAAGAGGCAAAAGAGAAGAGATACAAAACTCCCTAGTGTAATCTGGGTTGATTAGAGTGGGAGCTTCTATGATAGCTTCCTTGATGGCTTCAAAAGAGCTTCTTGAAGCATCTGTCCATTTTATTTCTGCTCCTTTCTTCAGCATGGAAGTGATGTGCTTTACAAGTTCTGCAAAGTTTGGAATGAACCTCCTTACGAAGTTAATCTTACCCAAGAAGGATTGAATGTCCCTTTTTGACCTTGGGATAGACAATGTTTGAATGGCTTAAACCCCAGCTGGATTAATTTTCACACCTTTAGCAGAAACAATATGTCCTAGAAGTCAGAAACAATATGTCCTAGAAGTTTGCCTTCTTCTATAGCAAACTGTGACTTCTTTGGGTTGACTGAAATTCCAAACTGTTTGCACTTTAGGAAGACCTTCAAATGCTGTAAATGGTCTTTGTGGCTGCTGGAGAAGACTGTTATGTCATCAAGATGAATAAGGACAAACTTGTCCTTCTCTCCCACAAAGGCTATGTCCATGGCCCTATGGAAAGTAGCCCCAACATTTATCAGTCGAAAAGGCATCTTTGAGTACATGAAAGTGCCCCAAGGAGTAGTGAAGGTAGTCTTTTCTTGATCTTCAGGGTGTACAACAATCTGATTGTAACCTGAAAATCCATCTAAAAAAGACATGACTCTAGCCCCTGAAATTCTTTGCAGCAAGTGTTCCATCTTAGGCAGGGGATAGTTATCTTTTTTAGAGCACTTGTTCAGATTTCTAAAGTCAACACAAAGCCCGATTCTCCATTTTTCTTTCTTACTACCACAAGGTTAGCTATCCATTTTGAATATCTTAGGGGCACTATAATTTTGGCATCCAATAGCTTCTTGATCTCTTTCTCAATCAAAGGCAATAAGAAAGGGCTGATAGGTTTTAGCTTCTGCTTAAAAGGGGTGGTATTCTTTTCCAATGGGATCTTATGCTGAATGATGTTTGCATCATAGGTTTTAAGATCACCGTTTTCCCAGGCAAAAATGTCAGTGAATTGCCTCATAAGGGTGCAATACTCAGAATTCTGGGCATAAGACAAATGCGTGGACAAAGTTATGTTTTTTGGATGGGCTGGGCTCCCTATATTATGTTTACAAACAACATATTCATCTTCTGTTTCAACAAGCTTATATGGCACATCGTTTTGGTCGAAAAGCTTCTCTAGAGGCATCAATCCTTTTGGTATGTAATTACTGGGTAGCTGGATGATGCTTCCTCGGCCGATCTCGCTTTCTAGCTTGGGCTGGCCGCATTCTCCCATGGCTTCATTTTCTTGATCGATGTGCGTTTCGGAAAATTCCTCCACGACTTGCAAAAATTTGTTAATTTCCTCATCGTCTTCAAAAACCCTCCAATATTTGACATTGCCAGGCAAAGACGGTTTGTATTTCACCTGAACTTCGTATGTCAATTTAGGAGGCAAAGGAGGAATAAACATGCTAGCAGAGATAGCGAGGGAGTCGGCAAGCTGGTTCTTCATTCTTGGAATATAAGAAATGCTGAAATCATTAAAAGAATCCTTGACTCTTCATATCTCATCTCTGTATGCCTGCAGCCTTGGATGCTTAGCTTGGAACGTTTTATTTACCTGCTGAATAATGAGGTCTGTGTATTCCTGTGTTGGGGATACAAGGACCACACCTGCCCCTGCAGCTTCTTTATATCAAACCCCATCAAAAAACATATCCCAAAGCTGTGGGTTTTCTTCCTCAGTGATCTGGCAAATTGGTTTCCTGAGCAGCGTGGAAGCCAACTGAGATTCTTCAATATGAAGGATACAAGCTCCAAAATTAGTGTCAATAGCATATATGGGATGATTGGTGGGATTCTTTTCATCGCTAATTATATAAGCCAACTGCGCCTCTCTGTATAATCTCTTGCTCTCACCTCCGAAAACTGGGATAGTAGCATAGGACAGATCATTTTGTAATGATCCACCTAGTCTCTTGATCCAACCTTTGGAAAGTAACATGCCAAACTTGGGAGGTACATCTGCTACTACAATGTCCATCACCATGCTTTTCATAGGCAGCTAAGACAAAGTGATGGCTAGGTCCTTGATTAACCCTATACATTTCACTTTTCTAGAGTCAAAAGAAAACAGGTCATGATAAGGCTTAGTGATGTTAAGACCCAACTCATTCATGATAGCCTTGGGCATTAGATTATGGCTGGCTTCGGTGTCCAAAAGGCGGTTGTGAAGGATTTTATCATGAATAGTCAGAGAGACATAGAATGATGGGGAGCTGTCTTCATAGTTTTCAATCATTGGGCTGAGGATAACAACTGGCTTGTCATCTTGCAGATTTACATAATCAGTATAGACTTGGATGGCTTTAGGTTCAAGGACATCGAGGATGGATCTTTTGAAGGACTCTTCTTCACTAGTTCAATCAGAGGCATAGGTATTCTTAGCTTTTGAATTTCTGATTGCAAACTGAAAGGAGAAGGGGACTTGTCGAGGCCTTTTACCTCATGAGCTGGAGCTTTGAGGATGATGGGATCAATTGCCAGTTTTTTTTGCTTCTTAGCTTGCGGTATTGTAGGGACAACAACTCTTTGAACAGGAGTTTCCTTGGCATTATTTATCTTTGACCTTAAATTATATCTTTGCTGATCTACAACTTGTAGAATAGCTTCACCATCCCATTCCTGGCTGATCTGATCATTGCATAATGACTTTTCATATGCAGCTGAGGTAAAAAAGGAAGCATTGCCTTTGTCTTCTAGACAATGGATCTCATCATCTTCTTCGAACTGCTCTTCTTCCATGATTGCATTCTGAAAAGGAGCCTTCACCCTTTGGTCTTCATTTGCATTTTTGTTTCTTTGCAAAATCTGAAACTACTCATTCGTTCTTCTATATGGATTTGAATTTGGATTTCTGGGGACAAAGGTATTAGGTATTCTTCTCTTTCCCGGTTGCTGCTTAACCTTTAATTTAGAGATTTCAGAGGCTAATGACTCGATCATTTTGGTCATTTTATCCATCTTAGGATCAGAGGATGATGAAGGCTCGCCCCTCTGCCTTCTTCTATTGACATTTCCCTTGAGTTTCTCAGCAGCCATGATGTTTGATTCCACTTCCAAGGTTGCATCCTACATGTTAGCCAAAGTAGTACATCGCCTCTCTCTCAAAAGTAGGCAGAAGTCAGAATCAAAAGCACTGGCATAGGTGAGTTTAGCAGAGGTAGTAGTGAGTTTTACTTTAGTTGGAATCTTGTTGTACATATGGTTAAACCTTTTATTGAAATCGGACAACAACTCACCATTTTCTCTCTTTAAGTTGCCAAACTCAGTGTGTTAATAGAGGAGGTCCTTTTTATCCCCCCAATGCTTTAGGAATGCATCATCTAAAGCTTCGATATCTGCTATAGATCTCGGGGTTAGTTCTCTAAACCATTTTCTAGCCTCTCCATCTAGGCTTTGGACAAAGACTCTCATCCACACATCATCTTCACTAATGTCCAGATTATCATCATAGTTATAGAATGACTCAAGATGTTCTTCAGCAGTAACACCTTCAGTCCCAGTGAACTTAGGCCTATATTTATGATATTCTCCAGTAGGCATGGCATTCAAAGGAGTGGGACTGGGGACTATTAGAGGTCCATACCTAGCAGCTATGATTCTTTCCATTTTGGTAGGTGCTTGTAGACCTGCCATAGCTGTGGTAGCTAAAAGAGTACTGGTAGTTTGAATGATAGAGTGTTGAGGAGTGACTGACAGAACTAAAGGAGTATGATGGATAGGTGGTGAGGTTTCCTTTGGGCTTAAAGCAAAAGGAGAACCTAAAGAATAAGGAGCTTTATGAATCTCTGAGAGTTTTTCTTCACTGTTAGTATTAGATGCTATACTCTCAACATGTATTTGTTCTATTACAAGCCTTTCTTGTAGAGATATAGGAGACTGTTTAGGTTTACCTGAACCTGATGCTCCTTTCTGTAATACCTTTCTCTCTTTGATGATTTTTTCAGGATTAGCTACTGGGTCAGCGTGTGGCTTTTGAGGATTTCTTCGAGTGTGCCTCACAAACTGAGCCAAAACTATGGAGTGGAGTCGCCAAGAGGTTCGACCTCCAGTAGAGTCGCCAGATAGATGATTACAACCAAAAATGTGTCCAGACTTTGTCTATCATCAAAGCTGGATCTGTGTCGTCTCCCAAGGAAGTTGAGCTTCAATCTCCTCTCCCCGGCAACAGCGCCAATTATGTTATCACTCCAGGAAACTCTCCTATGGTCGCAGCTCGGAGATGCTTGGTAACGTACTTCAATATTGTTCTCTGAACTATTGGAATAAATGATGGTTTGGATCAAGTTAGATAACCATTTTAGCTCTATTCTCACTCAAGACATGCATGAACACCCCCAATAACACAAGGCTTTAGACCACAAATGCTCAATAGTTTGTAGATTTAATGGATAGATGGAGAATACTGACAGTACCAGCAGATTGCATACATGAACATATATGAATGGCTAGCTACAGGCAGCAAAGAAGCTTGCAAATCTAATATATCAATTCAGAGATAAGATGACAGTTATCTGGCCTTAAACACAAAGAAAACCTGAACAAATTGTTCAAGTGCAAGCATAGAATAGAAGAGAAATGGACATTGGACATATAACAACAAAAGAAGCTCCAAAAGTTGAACCCTTGTTACATCTAGTTTTCTGCCTTTTATAGGCCCTCTACAATGCTTTTGAGCTCTCTAGAAGGTTCAGAGTCTTAACCTTGTCTAATTTGTCCCTTAACCGTTTGATTCCCTCAATAGGCAAGCATGGCTTGGAGGATTTTCTCTTTCTGACAGAGGAATAACTGTATTCAGATATTTTGGGTGCACTGGCAGGGAGTTCTCTCTTGACAGAGATGCCCACAATCTCTTCTGTTGATTTCGGCAGTGTCGCGTTGTGCTGCTCCATGATGTATCTGATTTGGGCTGTGTTGTGCTATAGATGCCCATGATATTTCTGTTTCGAGCTAGTTGGGCATGCTTTGTTGCACTGTAGATGCCTCTCGGCCTCGGTTTCTCTTCAAACTGTTTAATAATGAGTGGTTCTGTTTTACACAAAAACCACTGTAATGCTGTAAACTCCCGCCAATATTTGTTCCTTTCGGACTTTAAAAGTCCTCAAAAATGATTTATTTACCCATCGGGTCTGCCCTTGGGGTTGCTGTCACCTATCGCAGATGGCCCAGTCCCTTTGTTCTCTTCGTCTTTTTGCAATATGGCGAAAACCTTAAAAAACATGAAAAACCGGCCTTTGTGGACCTGAAAACACACACACACACACACACACACACACACACACACATATATATATTTCACCTCTGAAACACATCAGGTCCGGACTTCATCGCTATCGGCGCTGCCAAGGTTCCTGTGTATTTCGTTAGATAACGAAATATATGAAGAATGCATTATAATATGCTTGGGCGCGGACTCGAAATATTATGGAATATCGTTTACAATGCCATCGAGTCTAGCCTTATCGCATCGCACATAGGAATATGTAAAGGCCCCGCCCCTTTGGTTAGCACCGATGCGATCTGATTGCAATCGCATATTGCTATATGTAAAGGCCACACCCCTTTGGTCTTCCTGATCTGCGATCCGCCGATGTGATTTGGGCCGTTGATCCGCTTATGTGATTGATGGTCCTCGTTTAATCGCCGATCGCTATCGCCATCGCCCCATGGTCTGTGCCGATTTGCCTTTGCTGATGCGACCCGCTGATTAGATCTGGGCCGTTGATCGGCTAGATCTAACGGCTGCTGTGCCTTCTCACTTTAAGCCTGTGATTTTGGAATTTTAATGGTTTTCAGGCGTTTCTTGCCTCTCGATAGTGTATTTCCTCCCCTTTAAGGGCTTTCCTCCTTCGACCATTTTGATTTCGAACGACCCTTAAGAGGATTTTGAAGAATTTTAGAGCACACTTGGATCCTCTGGGATAATTCTTAAGCAAGTTTGGAGACTTTTAGGACATATATGGATCCATTTTTGGGCGTTTGCCTCGAAGGCTAACAAGTCCTTTGGGTTCAAATCAGGATAACATGTTTGACATTGATTGCTAATCACTTTTCTAAGAAATCTTTTCTTTTTGAACATGAGATAGATTTGCTTATTTTTCTTCAAAATTATATTTTATTGTTATTTTATCTTGCAATCCTCTCAAGTTTATCCTAACCCCCAACCCCCTGAAGATGGCTTCTCTTGACGCAACCATTTGGATGTGTATTTTTCTATATTTTTTTCTCAGGAGGGTTTCATTTACTGTTTCCAACATGGAAAATACCATTCAATAATTTTCTTAAAGTCATTTGTTGACTTGTTTCTGTATTTGGACAGAAGCATTGATGAGAGGTGGAATATGAAACATGTTTTTGTCACTGTCAAGCTGTAATTGCTTTTATTTCCTCTTCTGTAGCAATGTTGGATACATGCATTAGAAATGGGAATGGTAATAACTTGTACTACAACAGGTGGAAAGGACAGTGCTGACAGAGCTCTGTTAGTTGATTTGGTTCTCTGGACTTCACAAAACCCTCCACCTGCACATTTATTCCTGATATCTGGAGATGGAGATTTCTCTAGCATTGTACACCGCTTGCGGATGAAGAACTACAATATTTTAGTTGCAAACAGAGAAACTTCTTCAACTGCACTTTGTAATGCTGCAAGCATTGTGTGGCAGTGGAATTCACTTGTTAGAGGAAGAGGGCTTCGAGGCAAGCAATTCAATTATCCTCCTGATGGTATTCCGGGTTCCTGGTACGGTGAACCTGTTGGCCTTGTTGAAGATGCCTTTCGAGATATAGAGTTTGAAGACAATAGTAATACAGTACCTCGACGTTCTGAAGGATTTGCAACAGAATCTGATCAAGAATCAGTTTGTAGGCCTCATCAAATTCCTAAAACAGTGATGTCACAGATAGCAAATATCTTGTATTCATATCCAAAGGGTCTCAACATTGCAGAACTGCAGTCAGAAATTGTAAGAAATGATATTAAAGTTGACAAAGATTATTTTGGGTACAAAAAATTCTTACGTTTTTTGCTTGCAATGCCAAACATTTTAAAATTGGACCGTTGTATTTCAACTGATGGTAAAACTTGGATATATTATGCATATCCAAAATTCACAAAGAATTCCAAAACTAAAAGAAAGTCAGTACCAATTGAGTCAGCTGATGGAGTCAAAGAGAAGGATAAAAGAGATGAACAGGTGGAGACTACAGGGAAATCCTCAAGTTCATTTCCTAAATTAAACTCAAAGGATTATGTTATTGGTGAAGAATCAACCCATTTTGCACAGGAGAAAGTGATAAATGCAGCTGCCAGTGGGGGACAGTCTGATGACATTCAGGACCAAACATCCAAGACACAAAGGAGTTTTACTGGCAGAATTTTAGGAAACTGGTTTGGAATAGGGTTGGTAAATGACAGTGGAAAGGTTCATGGTTTGAAGAATGGAGAGATAAAAGAAATTAGCAGAGATGCTGTTGACAGCAATAGTAGAAGTGGTAGCGTGGGAGTTGATAGAAGAAATCTCAATGTGAAGCACCAAAACAATCTAGATGAAGCCTTCAACAAGTCAGTAAAAGGTAGATTTTCCTTCAGGCAATGGCTTTCTAAATCTCCAATTTACAACTCATCATCTCCAGAAGTTGGAGTTGGGTGTGAATTGAAAAAACAAGACAAAGGAAACTCTAAGAGGTCTAATAGTTCAGCTGCACAAATTCTTAACTGGCTTTCACAGGACTGGAGTCCCTGGACAGGTTGGCTACCTACTCTCAGAGGGAATGCTGGCCGGACTTCACCTTGTCATGGTGATGCTGTTGATAGACAAAATAAATCTGCTGATATTGAAGGAAACACCTCTGATCATCAGGTTTTATCTCAACTAGAAGATGATCATGTATTCTCTAAGCCAGAATTTTGGAAGGATGTTAAGAGTTATCTCCAGAGCAACAGAGGTTCTGTTATTGTCTCAAAAGCAAAGTCAAGGTAACATATAGTTTTTTATTGGTTATATCAGGCTTGTTGCTTACAATCAATATTCCTACTGATTTGTATGTATACACACCCACATATACATGATGGTATGCACATAATTTTCCTTTTTCTATGGAAATTTTTGTCCCTTTTGAGGGGCTACCTTTTATTGAGAGTGCCACAAGTTAAGGGCTTTAATTTCTTTCAAAATTACCTAGGACTCCTGTCTCAACTGTTTTAGGAGGAACATGCCTGCTGGGGACAGAGCCTTGGTCATACTGCTGGTAATATATTATCAAGAATGTTTTCATCATATTGATACTAAAGTTCTACTTTGTTCATTTAATTTTCGCGGGAGGCTGAGAATATTGGGAAATGTGGCATAATTAGATTTTGATGCATAGGATCCACTTAAAGCAATGATTGCTGATTCATCATTGTCAAACTGGGATGAGTCATGGCATTCAAGGACATGACTGAGTTGGCTATCTTTTACTTCATCTCTCACTACTTTGTGGGCTTCTTTTGGTAATTTGGGCTGTTATTTAATAGAAGGAAGAGGTTGAAATGAACATATACAAGCTCCTCAATCTTCTTTGCTACCAATTTGTTTTGGTTCATTGAATGATGAAGCCATTTGTATTTGGGTTCATTTCAGTTGATGAGTTATTCGCAATTAGTGATAACAGCTTGGTGGAGAAATTCAAGATGATTGGTCTCCACACCATGGTAGTTCCACTATTGAACTAGATCCATGATCTTCTTATCCTCCACGTCATCCACATCTGCATATATAGCCTTGGTGGATACAAATGTGCAAAACTCATGACAAACCTCCACTACAGTTTTAGGTTTTGGAACTGATTTCTTCAAGGCTTCTTAATACTTATCCTAGGATCACTTCCCTCCCTGCCAGTGGTGCTTTCCTTCTTGGTCATTACATGACCTTTGCATGACACTACATGGGATTCTATGTAAAGGCTAAAGAGTGTTATGAAGTTGCTATTCTATCCATATCTTGGTCACAATTTCCTTAATTTGGTTGTATAATGCTCCTTTTTAGGCCAATTCTTTTGGCATGATTACCCCTTATCTTCTCGAAGACTGATATTATATCTATGATCTATTCCATTATGCACCTCTCCCACGTTATAGCTTTCAGGGTTACTTTGAAAGTGTTTCTGTGATCCTTGAGGGTGTTCCATGTGATGTGCGGTACATAGTGTATTGATCATCCTTGATTGACTGTGATGAGCATAACCATAGAGTTAGCTTGCTCATTGATTGCTAGACCTTGTCTTGATGCATATGTGGTATTCTTCCTTGGAGTGTGGGAGACCTATTAACCCCCAGATTGCTTGTGTAATTGGATGGTTACGATCCAGCTACATTCCATGTTGGTTCCACTACAGGTGCATCAAAGTCATCACAGTGATCAGATCTTGCTACAGAGTCAGTTTTGTCAGATTCTGAGCTTCCGGTTTTGAGTCCTTGTTTGAACAATTATTAAAATTTTGGATTTAGTATCGACTTTGATATATCATTCATGATTTGGCATCCACTACATTTATATGTTGATGTATTTTCTCTATTTAGGTGCCAACATTCTTATTTGATGCGTCTGTTGGCTTATACTTTTTAAAATATTAAAAAGAAAGATATATATTTTTTTTAAATGATTACGGTGGTTTTACTGATTTTTTTGGAGATTTTTTCAGTGTCTTGAATCTTGGTGATTTTTTGCCAACGCTGAATTTTTTGACAATGATCTGAAGTGATAGCTGTTAGTTGAGTATGGTAAAGTAAAATAAGAGGTGTGAAAGTTATGCTGCTGCTCAAATTTCTCTTGCAGAGGAAACTTTTTGGGAGCACAAATCTCTCTTAGTTTTATTCAATCAGTTTATATTGCTGCGGAAAGGTTCAACTGGAGCTTTGTTGTTTAAGGAATCAGCATCTTCATTTTCAAAACTGCTGTGGATTTGTAAATAATTAAGTTTATACAACTAAAACATTTAAAACAGGGCAAGTTGAAGTTAAATTTGATGCTTTATATTGTTTAGCAAGGTTACTCATTTTCTGAGTTTGATTGGCTGGTTCTGCTTTTCAGCATGTCAATAAATTTTTTTGCTCTTTTTTTTTTTTTTTTTTTTTTTGTTTCTCTTAATTTTAACAATTCACTCTCATAAAAATATTTTGATTGTCTTTTTGCAGAGAAGATCTGATCAATATGCTCCAGAAAGAGGGACCTATTCTGCTTTGTAACCTTGGACAAAAAAATCTCCATCATCTAATCAATATTTTGGTTGAAGATAAGAAGTGGCTGGAAGAAGGCTCTTGGAAGTTTCCATTTAGACTTAATATCCCTGGAAAAGATAGTAACAGCCATCCAGCTTCTACAGATAAGGTGGAGATTTTGAGTTCAACCTTCGACAAGTGCAAGCCTGAACCTAAAGACAAGAACATGTCCTTAACAAAAGAAAATGAATTGAGAAGTGTTGACAATTGTTTGCATGATAAAAATGTAGAAAGAGAAAATGGTGCTGTTCAGTGCCCTAATTTTGAAGTATTGAAGGAATGGTTGATAACTGTCAACAAAGATCATGGAAGCATCTCCATAATCAAATTGGAGACACTTTTTAGCCAAGAATTCAATAGGAAGCTTGATAGTAAATCTTATGGTTTCTCCAAGGTAGAAGACTTACTTGCATCTATTTCAGATGAAATCAGTACGGTGGTCATTTATAACCAAAACGAGCTGTCTAGAACAGAGGTAGTTCACAATTGTCAAAAACTTCTTGATGAAGTTTTATGCAATAACCCAGATGGATATCATATAAGTTCCTTCAAATCTTTATTCTTCCAGAGATATGGATACACTCTCGATCAAAGAATGCTAGGGTATGGGAAATTGTCCTCTTTTTTGAAAGCTATTTCAAGAGTGGAGATTCAATACAACTTCATATATTCCTGTGAAAAGTTTCCGGGGAGGGAACATGATAAAGATAAAACATCAAGTAGTCATTTAGAGCAGAGTTGCAAAGAACCAGACGGTGCAAGCCAGAAGGATACTGGCACAGAAGAAAGGACAAGCCAGGTTGGTAATTTGGAGCATAGTAGCAAAATGCAGAAAGGCAGAACTCTAAAGGATATTGACACAACAGAGAGAAGTGATACAAAGGAGAGGAGAGGGCCCATTGATGATTTGCAGGACAGTGAAGAACAAGGTGGTAGTACTTTTAAGGACAAACAAAAGAGAATTAATGCAGAAGAGAGCAAGCCAGTCAGTCATGATTTTACCAATGAGGTCATACTGACAAGTGTGGATACAGTGAATGATGACGAAGCAAATTGGGGAGAGTTAGGGCCAATTGTGGTGCAAAGATACGAAGAAAGAGTCTCATCCTCCAATGAAAATAGTTTACAAGATAATCGTTCTCCTGATGTTGCTTTGCTAATGCAACTGCAGGAGGACTTTGATATGTCATCTCTGCAGTCTTCTGGATATTCTGATACACTGGTATATAATGCAGAGCAGACCAGGTCTGCGGACAGTTGTATTGCTGCAGAAGGCAAAAATATTCTACGAAGTGAAGAAAACAATGCTGGTCTTCAAACGTTGGATGTACCGTGTAAGGATAGTGAGAAATCTAACCTGCAAATGAAGTCCTATGAAAATTTGGATGGTCTTGTTGATTGTTCTGGTTGTAATACTCATTTGGACACTAATCACTTCCTCACTGCTGAGCTTGGTGGAAGTTCATTAACAATGAGAAATTCCAAAAATCAAATGAAAAATAGGAAAGGTCAGATTTTATTTCAACAAACAGCAACTGGTTCAAATAATGATGCTGTAGATTCATTAGTTGAAAGCATCTTGTCTACGTTAAAGACCAATGTAAAACCTAGATAAGAGAAGCCCCTGATTTGTTACCAATCTTTAGTTATTGTCAGAGCAAAATTGTCGTGGTCAGTATTTTGGAGGCACTGACTTGAACTATTATTTTCTGAGTATATATTGAGTCATCAATGGTCATTGATTGTAACAATCATCTGGATTCCAGTCACTTCCTCACTAGCGAGCTTGGTAGAAGTTCATTAACAATGAGAAAATCCAACATTCAAATGAAAAATAGAAAAGGACAGGTTTTATTTTAAGAAACAGCAGCCAATTCAAATAATGATGCTGCAGAATCATTAGTTGAAAACATCTTGTCTACGTTGAAGAAAACCAGTGTAAATCTAGATAAGAGAAGCCCCTCATTTGTTACCAATCTTGAGCTATTGTCAGAGTGAAATGGTCTTGGTAAGTATTTGGTATGCATTGACTTGAACTATTCTTTTATTAGCATATATTAAGTCATCAAGGCTCTTTGATTGAACAGTTGGTTATGCGTTGTGCCTTGTGGATTCTGTACAAATTTCGCTCAGGGGTAATTGGTTGTACATCTTATTTTTGGATTCATCATCTTGCTGTTACAGGAACTCTTCTCCATCAAACAATGATGTCATGCTTACATTTTAACTATTTTTTATCGGACTTTTATTTTATTATTTTGTGACATACTTTACAAATTGACCTAAGCTGTAGAATGCATATGGACAAATAGCAATTGATGAAAAAAGAAAACTCACAGGTTTCCTAGATCTCAACCCTATGAATTTCCAACATTATTGATGTTATAAAATATAATTAAAACAACGATAGAAGTAGACTATTTAAATACTTAACAACGCCAAAAATCTAGGCAATCCAAGAGGAAATGTGTGTTATGATGAGTTTTAGCATTTTAAGGTAATCTTATCATGCCCAAACCAAATATGGAAAACAATTGTTTACAACTATAAACATAGAAGTAAAACAACCCTTCTCTTCTTCAACTACAATGTTAAATTACTTAACAAGGTTACAATTCAACTTATGTCAAATCATCAAAGCATATATAGCTGGAAATTACAAACCATGAACAACATAAATTGGTGAAAATCGAAATTGCGATTTACATGTGCTGGATAGCTGAAAACTTCATTAAAATGCATAATATGAAGTTCATGTACATATCATAGCTTTATCACAAGGCTAGTACAACCTCTACGTCTCCAAAACCCTAGCTGGGGAACAAAGCACAAACTCTAGTTCAACCAAGGAGCATGGATGAATCACTCAAACAAGTATTCAAAGACAAAACATTTTCTCTAATTCTTCACCAAATACATCCTAGGCTTCATCTCATAACTTTAATCTCAATTCCCCATGGGATGAAACCCTAACCCTAGATTTCGAGATGCTTCAAGAAATCAAGAGACACTAGCGACTGTAAGGGAGGGACTGAGTGCAAATAAGGATACAAGAGAGAGAAGATGATTAATGCACTCCTCTTTCACATCTCTAATCACATGACAAACAAAAATGACGAGTACAATAATGAATGATGAACATCTCCAATGTTATATTCTTCACAAGAATAAATCCTAGTCACCAAAGCAATCTCCAATAAAGATATCCTATTCCCATCCATAACTTCTCTTAGAATTCCTTCATGAACCCTATTGAATCACTCCAACACAACCACATTCAAGAGAAAAGTACAACGTTGATGATTGGAAGGGCTCTCTCTTTCCTATATATATATAGGAGATAAGGGAGGCCAACGATAGAATATGGGCCAATGCCCTTAGAAAAAATCTACAATAATCACATGTAGCTTCACATAAGTGAAGCACTCCAACCTATGGGTACACATGACAAGTTGTAAGGTGAAGTCATATACGAGAAGGGAGGTCAACAATTCAATGTGGACATTCCCTTGCAAGCAATTTACAATAATCACATGTAGGTTCACATAAGTGAAGTGCTTCACTTCAATGGCATAAATGGTAGGTTCCTAGATGATGTTGTTTACAATAAGGGCTCCAAATTGATGTAGCTAAAAAAGGTTTGTCCACACTCCCCATCAGAAGTCCACATTGACCCCATCTCTCTTCCTAAGCCATGTACACAATTGTGTTCACTCCTCTTGTATGAACACTATTGTGACCTAGGCATCCTTGGGCCAACTCCAAGCTACCCCATGCTATTTGCTAATTCATATCCTCTTTGTAGTGTACCCTACATTTTTTCATGAAATACGACCATGCTAATGAGGCCAAAGTGTCATGATTTCTATGTATGTGGCCTCGTGGGATGACTTGATTTACAAGTGTTGGCCAGTGGTGGCCTAGATCCCCTATGGTGGACTATCATGGTAGGTCCTTTAAAGTCCCCATTCTCAAGATGCTTGGTTTTGTTTCTCCATTCGACTATCCCTTTGTGGTGGTAACTCCTATCATGTTAGGTATTTATTGTTGGAAAATCATAAAGGCAAAAAATATTTTTTCTTGTTGATAATTACTTGTGATTTCCTTAATTATTATTATCTTTCTTATGTTCTTTTTTATCTTCGTTTATCAAATAATTACCAAAACCAAAACACGAAGATTACCGAATTCAGGCGTACAAGCAGGGAAAACCCCCTATATAGGGGAAAACCTAGTCAATAACTCTTCCTTCAGTAGATTCATATGACAGTGAGACAACCAAGACCTCAACCAATAGACCTTCCTCCACTAAGTCATCCTTTCAATGAGATACAACAACCTTTAATAGTCACTTCTTGTCCAACACTTTCAACCTAACATCAACCCAGAAATTTCGGCCTAGCTTCACCAGTAGCTTCAAAATTTCGGCCTCCCTAGCAACTGCAAAGTTTTGGACCCTCCAATTGCTTCACAACTTCGCCCTTGATGCAACAACTTCACAACTTCGACCTTGATGCAACAACTTCGACCTTGATGCGACAACTTCACAGCTTCGACCTTAATGCAGCTTCAAAATTTCGTTGCACATGAGAGATAGAGAGACCCAAAAGCTTTGATTCTAGCTTCCTTCTTGAACTTCACACTTTTTATGCTTCCCAACCACTGCAATTTGAACATGTGTAAGATGTCCTCCAAATTAGTCGAGTTGCTGCTTATATATAGTCATCTTAGGTGATCGAATTCTTCTAATGAGGCTGACTTGGTGGAGAAGGCCTAATTGACCTAATTTACATTCAAATAATTTTATTTCTTAACAAATAATTCCCAAGAAGGGTTGTTTACATTTTGATATGGACAATGACACTTGACATAAACCCTAGAAGTCTTCAATGGAGACTTTGACTTAAAAGCAATTGACCCAAGCATGAAACCCATGCTTTAATAAGCCAATTTATTTAATAATAAAATTTATTTTTCTTTCTTTTGATAAATACATTTTATTATGACCCAAGTACAATTATAAAGACCAACACTAGTTACATTCTTCAACACTCCCTTTTAACTAGGAGGTATTCATAATTACTTATATCTATAGAGGTACATGGAAGATCTTCCAAATTGAACTACGATGAATTCTGGCAAACTCAGTGCCACAGATTAGATACCTGACCAAAGTAATCTATCCGGGTGGGACAAAGATGGACTAAAATTTTCAGCCAGTCTAGGTACCATCAAGCTTACTAACTAACCATCAACCCAGGGATCTATATGCGTATCCAAGGTTAGAGCTCAAAGACCAATGCCACTCTCCTTCGGGATCTAGACATGAAACACACATAGGCCGACCATATGTCCTCCCAAGCATATGCCATTAGATGCTTCAACTCTCCCTAATAAACTAGATATATCCATTTGTCCAAGCATGCTTCGAGAGTGTTCAACCTGTTTATGGAGAGAAACACACACCCCGATCAACAATAAATTATTAAATATACATATACAATTAAACACAAACCTTTGGGGTTCTCAATAATCTTGATGCCACTTATATTAAGTTATTTATACGTAACTAGTCAGGATCTTTCTTCTTCTTCTTTTATTTCTTTAACAACACCAAATAAATTCTCAATACTTCTTAGGTCTTGAACATGCATATGTACTTCTTTTGTTTAATTCAAAGTATTCACTATCATAATGTGCCTCCTGTCTCAATTGGGAGATATACCCTTTCTTATATCCATGCTCCCTCTTAACTTAGGGAGATCAACTACTTTCTTCTTCTATAACATCGGAGAAGCTTCAACTTTTCACGTGTTGAAGAATCTAGGGCAATTAGTTAATGGGATTCTTCTTGACATGATAACTATTTGTAAGGTATTTAATTTTTGCTTATTACCACAATCTTATCTTGATATCATTAGTGTGTGTATTTCTTACTTCATCAAACAGTTACCAAAATACAAGAGACAAGAACACAAGATGTTGGCTTTCTGCCAGGGCCAAAACTCTCCCTTTCGGAGAGGAAAACCCGCACACAATTCTTCTTATAGAGATTCCAATTGATGAATACCAAGACCTTGACCCTTGACCTACTACGCACTGCAAGACGAAGACATCAATCCTCTTCCTCGTTACCGCTGAGATCATCATCGTTACTGATGCAATATTGAGGTCATCTCTGTTGCATCACTAATATCATTACAACTTCACCATTGCTACACCTAAACCGAGATTATCACTGAGTCTTTATTGAGGTCATTTTCTGTTGCACCATTGAGATATTGATTGCTATTACTTCTCTGTTGCAACACTACTACATCTTCTTTAACAATGAGGTATGGATACACATATAGGAGTGTTGTACAAATATCATTATCAAGATTATGATCTTGAAGCAATGTCTTCATTGAGATCATGGTCATCATCGTCCAGAAAACATGCTGAGATAGAGTGTCATTATAGGATAACCAAGATCCTTCTTGTGACAATGATGAACAAGATCCTTCTCCCTCCTCTATCGAGACAATGACTGTGCACTCCTTGCACCAAGTTCATTCTTGTCAATGTGCCAAGAATGTCATCAATGTGATGTTGCTTCGACACTGTACCCAGAGACATTGATCATGATGACTACCTGAGAAACACATAGCCATTGTACTTACCCGAGATCTGAAGGCACCGCATCATTCGAAATACTGTAGGTGTCCTCCTAAATGACTGTGGCTCCATCCATAATTTCTATGTCTCATTAATTGTTCGAGATTACAGAAGGGAATGTGAAGATGTCATTGTGTTGATTACCGAAATTTCAGAGGTTTTGTCCACTTCCGCAATTATAGAGGCTTGTTTGAATTCCCTGTCTCTATGGTGACCCTAACTGCAAATTTATAGGTGTTATGCTTCCATAATAAGTCGTCATGGCAGTGAATCATTGTGACACTTCATTTGAGTTGACTTGACATTTCTTTTAATCCATTTGCAGGTTGACATGATTGTTCTCTTCATATTTTTTCTAGTTGATGTCTTTAGGAGGATTGTGCTTGTCTAGGAGGACCTTTTAGACTAGAATACATTTACAAGCAGGCTCAAGAAGAGTTCCTTATACATGACTTTGACCCTTTGACTTTCCTAGCCGTATGAAATAAGTAAGAAACTCATTTTTATAATTTACGAAAATAATATTTCTTTTTCTTGACAAGTACAAAGATTAGAATTACATTTGTAAATATCGAACCTAGTTACACTTTCTTCAACACTCCCTCTTAACTAGGGAGGTATTTACAATGGTACTTGGTTATTCTCAATTTGAAGAATTTCTCCTAACAAGAATTGGATTGGTAATCCCATTTGTATGGCATCATATCAATCAACATTGTCATAGTGCAAGACCTTGACTAACAACTCCATCTCTCCACAAGACCATGAGCTACAACGCTGTCGAGACCAATGATTTATAGACACCTTCATCATTGTCTCTCAAGGTACATACCCACTCAGGTGTTCACGGAGTATGACCTTCTAGGACTATTCTTATCTTGGGTTCCTAACCCTCAAAGAATATCAGTCCTCTTGCCTACTCTTATCTTGGATTCCCTACACATCCTCAAAGAGTATCAGATGCTAGATGATTACCCAACCCTCCATTCTTCAGTCCTCTTGCCTACTCTTATTTTGGATTCCGTACACATCCTCAAAGAGTATCCGATGCCAGATGATTACCCAACCCTCCATTCTTTCTTCCCAGGCGAAGACAAGAATGATGTGTTTATCATGTGTCTACATTTCTATTCATGGCCTTCATCTAGACTTACAACTGTTAGTCATGGTCTAGTGCACGACACATGAAATAGAAAAACACAATTGTCACTCCTTTGTAATTAGGGTGATCTAATTCAAACTCCCTCTCAGCTAGGGACTTGTCCATTCATCAACAACTTCTTCTTAGTGGGTCCTTCAACTGTTTGATCTTCCTTCTTTGATGTCATGAAGTCTTTTGTTCAGACTTCTTCTTGGTAGGGCATTGACCATTGATCACTTTCCTTCTTGGTTTTTCATGTCATTCCTTTCTTCATGGAAAGTGGCCTTCTTGATACACATCTAGAACCTTCGTCATATGGCTACTTCTTCGTCATTGTGTTACTTTAAGGAATTTCCATCCACCACATGAATGCTAGTTGTACTTGTACTTACAATTCTTGTTCTAGTAGCCCTGCATGAATGCATATATTACTCAAGAAACCAAAACATAACATTAAATCAAATTGTACCTTTCGAGATGGCTCTTCATCATGACATATTCATGTAGGTATCAACATCATGCATACATGTTGACATATCTCCAAAGATATCTATTGTCAAATCTCCATCTTTTCCAAACTTCCATCAGAGTCTTCATATCTTTCTAGGAGATTTCTTAGTCAAATCTTCTTGGTCCTTTGGATGTTGATTGCCTTCATCATGCTTGCATATCTGATGATCTCTTCCTTCCTCACACATTCTTTTCCCAGGAGCTTTCAATCAGAGTTTCTTAATTGTAGTCAACCACCTCATTCATATGAGGACATATTATGTTGATTTCATCTTAGTGTGACTTTATGCCTTCCTGCATCCTTTTAGAGGAGGATATCCTTTTTCTCTAGATCATGCTTCTTAAGATAGAAGTAATGATCCACGTTAACCATACAACATGACATCATAAAATTAAATATAGGCATACATACCTCATTTTACCTTTAGGTCATCTAGGTTTCTTCCAACAACTTCCTTGATTGATGTTTCTTCAATCCCTTAATTTGCTTCTTTTTTTATGTCATCATAACATCATCCATGAATTCCATGAGTTGGAGTTCTTGATGAAACACTTGCTTCCTCTCTAGATTAGTGAATCCTCTGATTAGGATTGTATCAGAGAATCTTGAGGATCTTGTATATCCTCATTTGGCAGATGTTTCCCTTTTGACTTGATGTATGATGAGATCTGTCCTGGATGACTTCTTCCTTTCCTTCTTCATGTTTAACTATCATGGATTTTGTTCTTCATGATTTCCATGGTGATGCCACGAGCTCTTGCTTCTAATGCTTTCATGATGCCATGATGCATCTTAATATTATGGTCATATCTAAAGATTTAGGAGCTTATGATAGGACCCTTTTGTGAGGGATACCATCTTAATCATAGTAGAGATTTGTTGCTCCCTCTTTCCTTGGCCCCTTTTTTCAACTTTCTTCATCTTTTCGACAATATGAGCTTTCTTTTCATAGCATTGAGTCTTTACCTATACTAGAATTTCCTTTCCTTTCTGCAGATGTTTGAGTTCTTTCACCTTCAACACTTCTGCCTGCAACTTGTCTTTCTCTATCTGGCATGGAGACCACAACTTGTCGAATGAGGTAAACTTCTTGTTCATGGACATTTGTTACTTTGCTTATCATTTAGTTAATGATGATTGTCTTCTTATCATCTCTCCTAGATCTCCTAATTGAGATCTCATGAAGATATTTCTTCATTTTTTGATACATTCAATTAGGTCTAAGTGATATGACCTTCTTCACTACATTTCAGAGATTATATCTTCTAGCATTTTATATCTCTTTTATGTCTCCTTTCTTGCTATGTAGGGATGAGAGGACCTTAAGAGTTCCTTCTCATGAATTCAAAAGGAGACCCTTTTTCTTGATTCTGACTTTTATTTATGAGGATTATGACAATCCTCCTTACTTCATACAAGGAATTTTGATGACCCATCCAATCCATAGATCTCCTTGCAATCATGAAGTCAATTAACCAAACTTGATTATAAAAATGAAAGATACTTGACAAGTGAAAATGAACTCTTCTACTTGTTCACTTAGATGTTGGTTGGAGAAGATGTATTGGAGTTTCCTCTTGGATGATCTTCTCTTTGATGGAAACCGTTTCTTCAATGGAAAAGGTTGCTCCCTTTGATGAAGATGATTTGCTACTTTTATTCGATGATTTTCTTCACGAAGATGATCTCTTATAAACTTTAAGATGATGACAATGCTTTTTCTCCTTCAATATGCTTTTCCTTCTTTTGTAGATCAAGATTGCTGCTAGGGTTTCAACCTGTTTTTTGATTTTGATATCCTTTGAGTTACCTTGCTTTGTATACATCTTGATGAGGGTATACTGTGGAGACACAAGTTCTTGCAGTTGTAGACTACTTCATGTGTACTTGATCCTTCAATCTTGGGCAAAACCCTTCAACTTACTTTGATGCCCTGCTTGACACTTGATTCTTTAGAGTCTCTTTTCTGCCCTTCCTTAGACTGTAACCATAGCTCTGATACCATGTTGAAGAATTTAGGGCAATCAGTTAATGAGATTCTTCTTGACATGATAACTATTTGTGAGGTATTTAACTTTTGCTTATTAGCACAATCTTATCTTGATATCATTAGTGCGTGTATTTCTGACTTCATCAAACAGTTACCAAAATGAAAGAGACAAGAACACAAGATGTTGGCTTTCTGCCAGGGCCAAAACCTCTCCCTCTTGGAGAGGAAAACCCGCACACAATTCTTCTTATAGAGATTCCAATTGACGAATACCAAGACATTGACCCTTGACCTTCTAGGCCACTCCAAGACCAAGGCATCAATCCTCTTCCTTGTTACTGCTGCAATACTGAGGTAATCTCTATTGCATCACTAATATCATTACGACTTCACCATTGCTACACCTTAACTTAGATTATCACTGAGTCTTTATTGAGGTCATCTTCTGTTGCACCACTGAGATATTGATTGCTGTTACTTCTCTTTTGCAACACTACTACATCTTCTTTAACAACGAGGTATGGATATACATATAGGAGTGTTGTACAAATATCATTATCAAGATTATGATCTTGAAGCAATGTCTTCATTGAGATCATAGTCATCATCGTCCAGAATACATGCTGAGACGGAGTGTCATTATAGGATAACCAAGATCCTTCTTGTGACAATGATGACCAAGATCCTTCTCCTTCCTTTATCGAGACTATGAATATGCACTCCTTTCACCAAGTTCATTCTTATCAACGTGCCAACACTTTCAACATTGTGATGCTACTTCGAGACTACACCCATAGACATTGATCATGATGACTACCCGAGAAACACATAACCATTGTACTTACCCAAGATCTGAAGGCAATGCATCATTCGAAATACTGTAGGTGTCCTTCTCATGTACGACCGTGTCTCCATCCACAATTTCTGTGTCTCATTACTTGTACGAGATTACATAAGGGATTGCGAAGATGTCACTGTGTTCATTACCGAAATTTCAAAGGTTCTGTCCACTTCTGCAATTACAGAGGCTTGTCCAAATTCCCTATCTCTGCGGTGACCCTAACTGCGAATTTATAGGTGTTATGCTTCCATAATAAGCCGACATGGCAGTGAATTGTTATGACACTTCATTTGAGCCAACTTGACATTTCTTTTAATCCATTTGCTGGTCGACATGACTATTCTCTTGATTGTTTTGCTAGTTGATGTCTCCTGGAGGATTGTGCTTGTCTTGGAGGACCTTTTAGACTAGAATACATTTACACGTAGGCTCAAGAAGATCTCTTTATACATGATTTTGACCATTTGACTTTCTTGGACCTATGAAATGAGCAAGAAACTCATTTTTATAATTTACAAAAATAATATTTCTTTTTCTTGATAAGTACAAAGATCAAAATCACATTTGTAAATATCGAACCTAGTTACACTTTCTTCAACATCACAACTTCATCATCATGCTTATACGGACATTCTATTAAAGATTGTGTACTTGCAAAACTTTAATAGCAAGTACAACCAAATACATATATAGAAGCATGAAATTAACTATACCAGAATCATGTTAATACAATAATGGAAGCATTAGACTTTAGATATCAAATACCTAAACCTAGTTAGGTTCATAATCAACAAGAGACACATACTTTTAAACTTCAACTTCTTGCTAGGGTTTTGTTACAAACCCTAGACTACAACGTAAAGCAACTTAATCAATAAATCAATTTCATTCTATCTAGGGCCAACTTAATCAAGAAATCAGTCTCATTCTATCTAGGGCCTCATTATTACTTTCAGATATATATGACAGATTCTACTATGATACATTAAAATCCTTTTATAGTGGCTACAACCACCCTCCAAAATTTTGCCTTGGCTTCGTTATGGAGCCTCCCTACCAACCATCCTTAGCAGCATGTCTTGCACTATCAAGTACATAAGCTTCATTTAGTTTTCAACAGCTTTCCAGCCTGTGCAAGATAGTTTGCTTCACTCTCCTCACAGGTTGCTACTCCGGACTTGGTCCAACTGCTGCCTAAGCAACTCCCTCAGGAAATTGCGCAATTCTAGAGCGGAACTAGTCTTCCCTACATAAATTCTGCAAATCTAACCAGCAACCTGCTGGGCTTAGAAATTGCGCAATCTTGTCAAATAGCCTTCCTCTTGAAAATTGCGCCAGCCCAACTTCCTCCCAGATATTGCGCAAAAAGCCCTCTCAGCCAAGCAGGCCCTTGCATGTTCCCTCAGGTTGACCGGTTCCACCCGGGACCAGGAAAACTTGACTTGCACATAGAGACCTTCCTGCAGAGTTGGGTGATCGTGTTGGACCAACTGGCCAGTGAAGGAAAAGCATGCGACTGGTCCAACATGTTGGCTCACAGGTTGAAAGAACAGGTAATAGGAGCTCAAAAGCCACCCAAAGGCTAGCAAGTAGAAATCTACATATCCGCTTACGTCTTGGATGCAATCTGTGCAGTCAAGAGTTCCCAGGCTTGAAGTGGGCATGGACGTCAGTGAAAACCTCTGTGAATACTTATTGTAAACTGTTTTCCGAATGCAACTTTCGAGGAGTCATCACACAACTACAGATCATCTTGTCGCCTTGGTGTACAAGATGATATTTGAGTAGAATCCACCTTGCATGTCGAAGGCAAAAATGGAGGCCCTGATCGACATAGCAGATTGGTATGCCTCACCACTCGACACCTTCATACGGTTGTACAATGCGGATAAGCCTTCACATGTTTTGCCGAAGTTTTCCATGGACAAACTCGTCATGCAAGAAGTATCATACCACATCTTGGCAGGACTGTCAAGTAGGCTGCACCGGAAGAAGAAGGCACCTTGGCCCACCCTTCTGTTGTGGATCGGGTTGTACGAGATACATAATCTCAAGCATGCGGATGCTGAAATAGAGGAGATCAAGAAATATCCTTTCGACGTCCTTATCTTCAATTTGTATGACCCACATTGTCTTGTGAAAAAGCACTGTGCGAGAGTACAGTTTTAGTGGATCCACAAGGTGTGTCATTGGGGGGAGAAAGACCCATGGAGATAATGTCACAGCTTCTCCAGGCCCAATAAATCGGTCGACATCGTTGTGAATGGGTAGCGAAGCAACATTTAGGCGAGCACCGGCAACAGTGGTAGCAAAAGTAAACATACCGACGCTCGACAAAGGTAAGAGAAAGATTGTCGACAACACAGAGGAAGAACAAAGCTACAAGTTCAAAGCAGACACACTTGTGCAGAAAGCAACTTTGGCAATAGAGGCAAAGAGACAACATCGGGACAGGAGGACCACGTTAAGGCAGAGAGAAAAACAAAGAATGCATGAAATAATGGAGTTGCATGAGTTGAAGGAGCAACTCCGGAAGGAACAAGAGATGCGCAGACAGGAGAAGGAAGTGCAACAAGGACATGTACAACAGGGGGCGCAACATGTACAGACAGATGAAACTATGCCCATATAGGTAGTAGACTTATCCGAACAGGGGACACAAAATAGGCAGGGTGAGTAGTCGTAGGAGCAGGACTTCGCTCAAGAGATTGAACGAGCACTTGAGCAAATGCATACAGATATGGAGTAGTAGGAGTTAGAGCAAGACATCGACCTCATGCCTTGCCACTAGGAGGTCGACCCACCAGCTTCATCGGATCTAGAACCAAAGTAAGTCCCAAGTGACTAAGGAGACACTGAAATCCTCAGAGACAATCCGAAAGAAGAAATGCACAATATATCATTCAACGAGTCGCAACATAAATTTGTGAAATCATGCAGAGTGTCTACTCTGATGACAGTGCATCTCCTGCGCAGTTTGATGAATGAGTGATCATGTCTGACGTGCGCAAGCATCCAACAACATTGGCAAATGCTACTAGAGTAGATGTCGAAGCCACTAGCTCGAGTGTTCGCTTCTTGAGAACTGAGAACAAACGAAAGGCTAAGGAGCTACAGACAACCAAGCAGGGAGGAGAATTGGTTACAACATCCGCCCAAGCAGAGTTGAAGAAGACGATATTGGATTCAGTATCATCCCTTGAGACAGTCATGCGGGTGTTGTATTCTAAGTTTGGTACCATACATAAGGCAATTGTCCATCTCAATGGTTGGCAACAACGATGTGCTAGGAGAGCACGTATCTTGTCAAATGTGCATACTGCTGTTGACTACATGAAAACATGGACAATGAGATACAAGGGAGCCCCATTACACTTTCCCAAGATGATGAAGGCCAGAGCGGTCGAGTTGAAGGCACACATTTGGAGTCAAATCTAGAACTATGAAGATCTCCTCCAGCTCATCACTAGTTTACAGGCTTCCCATACATGGGTATTCAGGGGTATGGATGTTATTGTGTGCACACATGCGATCCCATCTATTAGGATACTCACCAAGGCAAAGACAAAGGCACAAGTCCGACTAGAGCTTGACTTGTCCTTTGACGAGTTGATGTGCATAGCCACTAGCACAAACTTGGTGATCAGTGTAGACACCATTCATCAATATGTCGTTGGTCCGATCGCACTCAAGACAATGATGTGCATGTTATTAGACAAATTGGACAAAGGTGCCAGAGAAGTGTACTCGGATGCAACAGAGGCAAGAGTTTGCCTCCAAAAAGATGTCACTACAAAGTACTCGGACACATTCGCAGCGTACCAAGCTTGGCATCAGTTCACCATCGTCAACCATTGTGAAGATGTCCAAGAGCTGGTCTTCCCACAGTTGTCCGAGTCATCGTGATGTATTGCATGGCTTGCTCAAGCCTATTTTGTCTCACATGGGTACATGTGTATATTGTATGTAATGTCTTGTCAAGTGGAAGTTGAAGTATCGATACTTGGATGTAACAGTCATAGAGTAGATGAAGAGTCATGAGAGTAGACGAACAGTCACAAAGGGGAATGTCAAGGGTCAACCCACCCTTTGCTATATATAGTCCCTCATAAATCATTGTAAAGGATTTTAGTCAGCCAAGCTTCCTATAGGAGTATCTTAGAGAAAGCTTGGAGAGTATTGTAACGAGCCTTGAATTCTCCACAGTGCAGAGCTAGTAAATCTCTTTGGAGGAGCAGGCGGCATCGATTGTAACGTTCCGCTATCAGAGCTAGTGGTTGGTCATGGTTGTATTGTATGACTGGAACTTTCACTTCTTAATATAATAGAGCCAACACGTTTCATGCATATGTTATTGTATTTCATCTAACTTGTTTACTCTAATGATATATGTATCTGTTTTCTTACACATGCACATATGGAATTTTCTATATAAGTATGTATGAATCTTACCGAAACATGTTGTTGGTTTGACCATCACTTTGGATTGCTAGCTTACTTGCTTTTTAGTTTGTGATGCATCTTTGCTCGTGTGTTTCCTTCTCAACTCTGTGCTTTCACAGGTTTCCAAGGGGTGCACTCACCTCACCCTCCGTGTGTTAGAACCATTCATGCACTTTCCTTGACTTGCTACATATGTCACACCCTTGCTACCAACATGGACATCTTATTTGCTTCTGCGCGCAACCGTGGTCAAGGCAATACCATACGACCCACAGCTGCGACTCCTACACCAAATGGTCTGAGGTCTAGTTGGGAGTTCTTATCGGGGAGATCCTCTGACATGTTGGTAGGTCCAGCACTGTCAACATTTCTGGCACTCGAAGGAGGGATAGATGACAAGCTGTGTCTGTTTATTCAATTTAGTGTCCTAAATTGCTTGCATAGATTATCAATCGAGGTTCATAAGCTGATAAGTGTAGTGCACTGTATGTGCTAGTTAACCCTTCTTACTTCGTTGTTTGTATTTTATATTGTTTTTGGGGGTTTTTGTTCTTTTATTCTTAATGATGTACAATTTGAACTATCAGAAACTGAATCTAGACTTCCTAAAGGTGAACCAACAGCTTAAAACTAGTCAAAATCTAAGTTAAAAGAAGGAAAAACAGAGCATCTGTCCTATCTTGTCATTAATTCTAAGTCACGAATCTAATTCTTAAAATTAAAAGGTAAAGTTGTAACGGAAGTTGAAATAAATACAGAGAATGAAATTAACTGAAGTATTTCTAGTTACTCTAACCTTCAATATTGAAAGATAACCTTCTTGAGATGGAATACAAGCAACTTTATGTATTTCATGATCAAGAGAATTAAATAAAAACATGTAGAAAGTAATTGATTGGTTTCAACCATTGTATAAAGTGAATGTTTAACCATTTAGTTTAGAATGGGTATCAACTTGAAATGGTGATAGAAAAAAACATTCATTAATACAGTGCATTGACAACCTGAACTAGGAAATCAATAACAAAAACAGTTAGTAAACTAATCAACAATGCATTCTCATTACCTTCAATCTTACTCTGTTTAGAAACAACGTCGTTTCCTCTATGAAATGGATTGGAGAAACAAGATTTCACAATTGAATTCTAACATTATGCTACTGATCAAAACTAAAAGAAATCAAACTACAAGAAATCAACCTAAGTTACAAATATTGCTAAAGCAAATGATGAAATTAATACTGAACAGAAAAACAAATGAAAAGAAAACCTCCTTCATTGCAGGGGCCCTCTGCAATTGATTGGGTTGAGCTGCTAACTTAATTCAAAATGCTTCTTCAAATGACCATCGGTCAACACACATCTTTGTATTATAAACAGGAACAAAAGTCCAAAATTACAGAGTTGATAAGTCTAAACTTAATACATCAAAAACTTCAAACCCCTCCTGGTTCTGTACAACTAGTATTTAAAAGAAAATATTCATAACTGTCTTTTGAGGAAAATTAGCTACAGGTGGTCTACACGTATCACAACAGTACTGCATAAATGTTTGATCAACTACGGTGACTTGAATTCGAGCAAGATGGTTGCACATAACCATTAACACAGGTGGCTGATCCGAGTTAATGCTGCAACATAATTGTTGGATTTATTAATTAACCACGAAAGGGTAGACAAAGAGTCCTATTGCTTTCGGGTTTCATACATTTGACTCCACCTTTGACTGTGGTCTTAAGCTGGCTTTTTTATTGATCTGGGCTGGTTGACTAGGATAGGATCCATGTCGAGACAATTCCAGAGATGCCCATGTGGCTGGTTTCTTTGTTTGACGCCTGGAACCTGCCAAACAACGAAGTAGCTACTGAATACATAATTAGTTGCAGAATAGGTTGCGTTCTCTAGCTAACTTGCAAAGACTTATTCAAATAGCAAAAACATAAAAGTATAACATGTTAATCATTTAATGTCCTCCTACATAAAATCTATCATTTATCATTGATAGGGACTTGTATTCATATGGAAAAACAAGGGAAAGAAGTGGGAAAAGTTGTCAAGGAGAGGGTAATTCTGAGGTTCAACATACCCCCACTGCAAAATTATTGTATGTCCCCATGCAATTTTCCCAAAAATTTGGATTCTTCTTTCCGATTGCATTTGTTCAGACACCTCTACTAGTACATCTAATTTTCTTCTCTTGCTCTTCTTTGAAGTGACTGCCATCCTGGGTTTCTTCATAAGAAGTCTGTATTTAAGGTTGATGACTATTCTGTTCAAGCTTCTATTCTTCCTCTTCAACTTCCTATTCTTCTTGTACCATAGCCTTAGGTGCAGTATTTTTTTTCCCCTGGGAAAAAATCGTAATTTCCATTAAGTTAAGAAATTACATTTTGCAGATGTCGAAGCATATTCGTATGCAGGAAACCATTGCCTGTCAAGTTTATAATAAACAGTAAGGAGTATGACCAAAATATCTCCACGCAGGGAGCATTTCAAAATTTCCTAACAGTGTTCAAGAATTGTGACTGTGCTCTTTGCAGAGAGCATTATATATGTTGAATATAAACAAAAATTTGTGCTGTACTCATAACTAAACAGTGTCTATATGCATGCTATGTACAATAAATAACAAGACTATAAATGTATGGGCACTATAGCCCCTCGTCCATCTGTTCGTCAAAATGTCGGTGATAGTATTGGTAGAAGGTGTCATCGACTTCCTCTTGTATTGACCAATCATCACCTACTCTGTGCGCAACCTCTTTGGAGAGCTGATCAGCGGCGATGTTTTGCTCCCTGTAAATGTGGTGGCAGACAAAAGATTCAAAGGTAGTAGTCAATCTCTTAGCTTCATCAAGTATGTGTCTCAAAGTATAAGCATGACAATGAGATGCATTATTCAACCAATTGTAAACTATTTTAGAGTCTCCAAATAACTGTAGGTGCCTGCATTGTTTATGGATAGCAAAATGGATGATGTGTTTGGCTGTGCAGAGTTCGGCAAAATTGTTAGTGCCTCTACCAAGATTGATTTGTAGCTTATAACAGTGCCTTTCGTTGAGGTATAGGATAGCTCCACCCCCGCATCCTTCTTCTTGGGCTGAGCGATCGAAGAAAGCCCAAGGTATTGTTTTATCGATGGGCACAGGACTGAGGTTCCGAGGTGGGGCGGGGTAGGTCCCTTCAGGTATCATATTATAATCGGCAACCGTATGGAGAATAATAGAAGGCCAGTGAGGAACCTTAAGATTGAAGATTGCCTAGTTGCGAGCAATCCATATTACCCAGCAAACCAGCAGAGGCAGGTTAATGGCTTTCCCAGAATGCTCACGGCACCAGTTACCCCAGGCATCATGTAGGTTATTCCCATGCCAATCATTCATTTGCGGGATGTGAGAAGACAAAGATTGCCAGAGTTGTTGAGCAGTGCTGCAGGTTAGAAACAAATGATCAGTGCTTTCTTCTGCGTTATGGCAGAGGTGGCATCGGAAAGGTCCATAGAAGGACCTCTTCATGAGATTGTTGCCAGTGGGGATTTTGTCAAATAATATGTTCCACATCAGTAATCTCGTACGGGGGGCTGCCTTGAGCTTCCAAATCGCTTTCCAGGTGGGTTGTAAGACTGGGGGCTTATTTGGTTCCATGAGTCCTAGATATCCAAGCTTTGGAGAGTAAACACCATGCTTCGAAAAATCCCAGATGATCTCATCAGGTCCTTCAGTAAGTCTGATTTGTGCTTGTGTGAGAGCAGCAGTATAATCCTTCCATTCGTTAGTCCATCGTTGAGGCAATTCTAATGCTGGAGCTGTTAACCAAGCTTGATGGAGGAAAGAGGAGTTTGCTTGGTCACCAATATGTTTGATATGTGTAACGCCTCTGTCATGGAGGTGTCTGATAAGATCAACATGGAGTCTGTGTGTGTTCCCACATCCAACCCATGGGTCCACTCCAATTCGCACAGCATTCCCTTCCTTAATACGCCAAGTGATTCCTTCCTGGAGCAGAGGTATAGTGTCAATGACCGCTTTCCAGATGTTGGATGCTTGATGGTTATTGCCCTGTCTCGTACATATCCAGTCTAATACAGTCTGAGGCTTAATATATTTTGCATATGCAACTTGAGACCATAGACTGTCTGTGGTAAGTAGTCTCCACCCGAGCTTGGCAGCCAATGCCTTTGAGAATAATGCCAACCTCTTAATGCCCCATCCACCCCATCTTTTAGGTAGAGCGATGGTGTCCCATTTAACCCATGCAAACGGTTGTCCTGTCTGTTGACCTTTCCAGAGAAATCTACAACAAATACTTTGGAGTCTGTTCAGAATGCCCCTGGGGATCCAAGTCAGGGCCATCCAGTAGACTGGTGTGGCTTCTATAACAGCTTTGATGAGTACTAATCTGCCTGCCCGTGAGAGGTATCAGTGGTACCATACCTGAAGACTCTTTTCCACTTTTGTTATTAGCCATAACCAGTCTGCAATTTTGTAGCCAGATGGTTTAAGTCTGAATCCCAGGTACTTTATACCATCTGCTAGATTCAAGTAGGTGAATGGAAAGCGTTGAGAAGCAAAGGCGGATTCATGAATGGAACAGCCAACCGTGGTGATAGTGGACTTATTATTATTGATCATCATACCTGTGGTTTGCTGAAAAAGGAGGATGGAGCTGTGAAGAGCAGTGGAGTCCCCAACGCTGCCATTCAAGAAAATCAAGATATCATCAACGAATAACAGGTGGGTAAGGAAGAGGTTGTCCACTATTTTGATGCCAGTCAGATGATGTCTGTCTCTGGCTGATGAAATAATTCTACTCAAACCTTCCATAATCAGAAGGAATAGCAGTGGCGAGAGGGGACATCCTTGTCTGAGTCCTCTTTCTGAGGTGAAGAAAGGGGTGGCTTCCCCATTGAGTAATACGCTATATGATATTTCCGTGATGCAGCTCATCGTCCACTTGATGAACTCATAGGGGAAGCCAAGATGAGTTAGCAGCAGCCTTAAGTACAACCAATTTGCTTTGTCGAACGCCTTGGAGAGATCAATTTTGAGAATCATACCCTTCTGTTTTTTGATCTGCAGGGAGTGAATGAGCTCTTGTGCCGTAGCGATGGCCTCATGGATCTGTCTATGATGCAAGAAGGCAAATTGTTCAGAGGATATGTGCTGAGAGAGAATGGGCTTGAGGCGATTTGAAATAATCTTAGCTATGATTTTGTAGAGGCAATTGCAGAGTGAAATGGGCCGAAAATCATCGAACGAGGTCGGGGCATCGGTCTTAGGTATGAGGGCGATAAAAGTGGATTTGATAGCAGATGATATCTTGCCTCTCCTCCTACTATCTTCCACAATATTCAAAAGATCATGACCCAGAATGTCGAAAAAGGCGATATAGAATTCTATAGTCCACCCATCAGGTCCAGGGCTCTTGTCTTTCTTAAACCATTTCAATGTATCTTCCAATTCATCCATAGTTACTTCCTTTTGTATCTCTTCCGAACCTTCCTGTTCTACAAATCTAGGAAAGAGTTTAGCAATTCTCATGATTTCCAAGATGTTTATGCCCCTAGGAGCCTTATATATTCCCCTAAAATGAGCATTGGCAAGTCTGGCCAAGTTCTATTGAGATGATACAGGATGGCCACGATCATCCTTTAATTCCCAGATCGTATTAATGGCTTTACGACCATTGGCAAACTTGTGATAGAATTTGGTGTTGTTGTCGCCCTCAGTGAGCCATGTGGCCCTGCTCCTCAACCTCCAACTTTCTTCTCTTTCTTTCAGGATTTGTGCGCGCTTGGAAATGAGGTTGTTATACTGATCCTTGTTCTCCTGAGATGGGAAAGTTCCTGTCGATGAATCCTCATACTCTGCAATGACCCATTCCGCCTTTGTCAGTGTATGATTATCTTGGATCCGCTTCTGGTGAGCCCAATTTTTTGTAATCAGTTTGAGTTCTGTAAGCTTCCTGACAAAACCTGCAGAGAGTTCCTCATTTCCTCTGATGGGATTGTTCTGCCAGTATTCGTGGACCAGCTGAATATATGCTGGGTCCTGAAGCCAGGCTGCATTAAATTTGAACGGGCTCTTGATTTTGTGATTGATGCCATCTGCCTCCAGATAGATGGGCCTGTGATCCGATAATCCCCTAGATCCTACCCATTGTCTAATTCTGGGAAGGCAGGTATATAAGGTCTCCTTAATGAGAAATCGGTCTAACCTCCTGGCTAGACCCTGTTCCCCACTCCTATTATTTGACCAGGTATACTGAAGGCGAGCAGATGGGATATCCACCTAGTGGTGGTCCTCTAATAAGGAGGAGAGGTTATCAGAGAGAGAGTCGACTTGAGCCATATGCCCCCATGATTCGCAGAAACCAAGGGAAAAATTCAAGTCCCCCCCCATAATAATGTTATCCGCTTGGAGAAGATCAGACTCGAGAAAGGTTCTCCAAAAGGTGACCCTATCCGAGCAGGGGCCATAGACATTGATAATGCGAAGATCCTTATCTACAGAGTGTGCCAAAATGTCTAAGCCAATGAAGCCCTTTCCTCCCCAAATATTCCGAATCTCCACAGACCTGTTGTAAACCCCGATTGCTAATCCTCCGGATCGCCCGGACGCATCCAGTGCATGGAAGGTCCAGTTAGGGAGCCAGGAGGAAAGAGTGTGAATAAGGGGATTGGCCGGGCAGAGGGTCTCTTGTAGGAAAATAACATCTAGATGAGTCGAGTTAAGCAACCTCCTGAGCGCTAGTTTTTTGGTTAAACTAGCAAACCCTCGACAGTTGAAAGAGAGTATCTTCATGAGGGTAAGGGCGGAGGGCCGTCCTTTGCTCCAAGGGCCCCAAAGATGGTTTGCTGTCGCCCCAGGGCGACCTCTTCATCAGCAGTGTGTCGAGCTTTGGTGATGCGGGAGGGACGACCTCGGGATGTCTTGTGGGTGATGGGGGAGCTCACCGAGTCGAGACCTACGACATCAGGTCCTTTGTCTTTGTTCTGAGGTCGCAGCGAATAACGGGGAGATGATTGAGTAGCGAGAGTCGTAGTGATCAAAGGAGGAGGGACAAACGGAGGCGGGGATGGGAGCGTGCAAATAATGGATGAATGTGTGTGAATAATTTGAGATGAGATAGAAGGTGCAGAGAGATGAGAATCAGTGCAATATGGGGGAAATGAAGTGCCAGATGATATGCAGGATGCATGAGCTATCTGAGAGAGTGATAATGACATACCCGTATTCGCTGAGTCCACTGTGGGGGACAATGGTTGCGCAGGATCCTCTGTAGTAGAAGGCGGAGCGGCAGAAACAGTAGCAGTATCTGCCGCTGCCTCCCCTGAATCTGGATCTCCCCGAGGGACATCCTCCCCTTGTGAATGCCCTTGTTCCTCTTGAGGCTGAATAGGTTGTGGGATAGGGGGAGTATTATGAGGAGGGTCAATTTCCGCAACATTGCCATTCCTCTGCGATTTCCAGAGGAGTGGGCAATCCCTGTAAAGATGCCCAACTTTGTGGCATCTGCGGCACCGATAGCGGATGCCCTCATAGTCTATAATCTGCCTGCGGGCCGAGTCTCTCCACTGTATGGTAATGTGCTCATAAAGTCCACCCCTTGTATCCATATTGATGAGAATCCTGGTATAAGCCATCATTCCAGTCTGATGAAAGGATTTGTCGTAGCCCATGTATGTGCCGAGTGCGTTACCGATGCGTTTGAATATATCTTCAGACCAGTATTGAAGAGGAAGCCTGGGGAGCTGAATCCAAATAGGTCCAACCCCAATCTGCTCTGTCTCAGGATCAAATAATGGAGTCCATCTCTTTAAGAGTACAGGCGCTTGCTCGAAATGCCAATGTGAGGACAATACCCAGTTTGTATGGTCAGCACGAGCGAATCTCAGTGCGAACCATCCCCTCATAAAAGGCTGCACAACTGGGATGTCCACCAAGTGTTGTCCCCATACTTCAGTCGCCTAGGTCTTCAATCGTGCCGCCATGTAGTTGTGTCCCCTAATGCGCCTGACCAAGACTCGATCTGTGAATTCCATCACTTCACCCCACTGAATATCCTCTTCCAGTCTGAGGAAGTATTCGTCCTCCTTGGATTTGAAACACTTATATTTCTTTTTAGGGCCACTCAAAGGGGGAGGGTTCAGAGTCTGGCCGGAGGTCGGAGCAGAGACATGTAATGGTGCCGAGGTCTGCTGTGAGGCAGGTATTCTGAACCCAGAAACAGGAGGGGGACTCGAGAGAGGGGGTACGGAGGTAAAACTGCTGGAGGATGGACCAAGATAACCCGAGGGATCCAAAGGGAAAGTAAGGCGGTTAGGGTTTAGCGGCGGACGGGAAAAAGAGTCAGTGACCGGGAGATCTAAACCAGGGTTAGGGCTTATCCAACCAGTAACAAAACCGAGGGTTGCTGGAGAGTGAGGGGGTGTAGATAGGGCTGGCCATGTAGGTGGCTCATCTGGAAGGACCACAGGCAGGGATCTCGACGATTCACCAAGAGAGAACTGTGAGTAATTCCCGGAGAAGTTTCCATAATACATACCTTCTGATCTGGCATTTAGGGTTCACTAGATGGAGACCCCCTCCAACGGGTCGGCGGAGTAATCAACAGATTCCAGATCATCCATGGCCAGCAACGTCTTGGAACGGCGAACACTTTGAGGTGTAGAGAATCCCGGGGAAAATGACAGGTTGCAGTTACCGGACCGTAAATGGTAAAAAAATGAAACCGTCACAGATATCACCGGAGGTCGCGGCTCAGGTAAGGACGCAACCCAGCGAGGAGTATGGCCACCGAAAGGAGATAGTAAACGACACAGAGGAGGATGGAGATGGCGTTGCAAAAGCGGCAGGAGGAAACGGAAAGCGACGCGGTTATCCTGCAGCTTCAGGGTTCTGAAGAAACCCTAACCATAACCAACGCGAGAAACCCGATCCGTCTCCATCTCCATCAAAGTCCCCTTAGGTGCAGTATTGTATTATCATGAAGAGCTTTATCCAATTTACTTTGTTCCCTCATGGTTTCATTTTCTTTCTTGATGTGCTTGTTCAATATCTCTAACTCATAGATTTCTTGTTTGAGGGAGTCAGTTAGAGGTTCTTGTGGATTGACAGGGGGTTCTAGATTGGCTGACGATTCTGGATCCATTGAGGCACTTTTCTTTTCCAGTGATTCTATATAATCATAAATTTGTTGCTGCACTGGGTCTATGCCCGGGGATCCTCTTTTGGGGCTGCCTTCGAAATACTGTTCAGGAGAATTTTGAGGACTGTATGTAAATGGAACATTATCAGGAGATGGTATTGGGGTTTCTTCTTCTAGATTTATGAACTCTATTCCCTTTGATGTTACCTTCTTTACCGTACCTCAGAGTCTAGAGCTCCTTCTAAGTTGTAGAGGGCTTATGTTTTCCTCTTTTGCACCTTTTTTCTCCTTTCCTATCTTTTCTTTTCTCTTGATTTGTTTCCTAATCTCTGTAAATATTCAGAGATTAATTGTTCATCATCTTGTTGTAATGAACATTCAGATTTATTTCTAGTAATTCCACCAACTTTCTTTTCATCTTCCCTTTTTGTCTGATTTTCTCCCTGATCTTTGTAATTTTTTCAGAGACTAGCTCTTCATCATTTTTTTGTGTGGAGGACTCAGGTTTGCTTTGAATGGTCATACTGGTCTTTTTCCTCCTACTCCTTTTGACATTACCCTCTTCAAGCGATTTTGGTGCCTCTTGGAAATAGTTTCTTATCATGAAGTTTTCCAAAGTATCTCTTATTCTTTGAGTATGGAGAGTGTAGCAGAGGTGTGGCATGATGAAATTATTATAGACCATTTGGTACCGAATGTGGAAGATGTGGCGGAGATGTGGTATCATGAAGTGGCAGCCAAATCAAATTATGACTTGTTAAGGAGACATACGATCATTCATATTATACATGACTTATGTTTGTAACTTGCTGTTTGAAATAAATTTTGCATTTTACCTGTAGAACTTAACCTTTTGCTTGATAATTCCTTTGGTGTTGATCGGTAGGTACTTTTATCATAGTTGATCTCCAAAACTTGATTCTTCAATTTCCATGCATTCACGATTTATTTGTGAGTTGTACAATTGTGCCATCGCTGATAAGTAAGTTGTAGCTGCATAATCAGATTAGCTGCGAAATGGAATCAATTGCAAAATGTGAAAAGAAGGAAAAGTAAAATATGGCTATGGAATATGAGTGTAAAAATGGAATGGAAATGAGTTATGACAGTGAGATGGAGTGAGGTGTAAGATAGAATGAGAAATAGGGTGAAATGGAGTAAAACTGCAAAAATGAAATGTAAATGAAATATGACAGTGAGGTGAAATGGAGTTATAAAATGAAAACATAATGAGATGGAACGAGACTATGAATTTGCAGACTCTAAACTACAAATGAATGTAGCTTTTTGTTACTACTTATTATAGAAAGGAAATGGAAAATATAGGATGTTAGAAATCTCTGACTTTCACCCTGTATTTTCTGTATAAGTATGCCAATCAATGATTGGTTTTTAAACTTATACAATTTATTTATTTATTTTTTAGGAAAAATAAAGACCAAGTTAGTGGAGAAGAAGAATTCCTCTTCACTAGATTTTCAGAGTTATTCTGGAAAATATTAATGAACCCCTCTCTTGAAATTGGTTTCTGATATACCTTCAATCGATGAGCATTCACAAGAAGAGGTATTTTGCTTCCATATATTGTCCTTATCCTTACTGCTCCGTTATTAAGGACTTCTTCAATCTTGTATGGCCGAAGCCAATGAGTTTGAAACTTCCCTTGAAAATCTTTGAATCTTGAATTGAACAACAGTGCCCAATCTCCTGCTTGAAACTTCTTCTCCTTGATATATTTATCATGCCATTTAGCCCTATGCTGTTGGACTATATTGGTTCTTTGAACTGCATCTTGCCTGATTTCATCAAGCTCATTGAGTTGCTCCAATCTATGTTTCTGTGCCTCTAATAAATCCAATCCCAATTGGACTGCCATCTTGAAGGTTTTGATTTGAAACTCTATAGGGAACATGACTTGTTTCCCATAAACAAGTTCATAGGGTGTGTGTCCCGTTCCTCCATGTAGTTCTATAAGCCCATAAGGCTTCAGGAAGCCTTTCTGCCCAATCTCTTCTATGTAGATGCACAGTCTTAGTGAGAATTCCTTCAATCACCTTGTTTGTAGATTCAACTTGACCATTTGCTTATGGATGATAGGGAGTATATTTCCTATGATCTTGTAATCTTCCACAAGACCCTTCACCATTTTAGATGTAAATTGAGATCCATGATCTGTCACAATTTCTCTTGGAACACCAAAACGAGTGAATATGTCCTCAAAAAGAAAATTAAATACATATTTTTTATTAGTAAAAGGTAATGCTTTAGCCTCTATCCATTTGGTGACATAATTAGTGCATACCAATATATACTTATTTTGCTTATATGGAGGGTTAATTGGTCCAACAAAATCCAAGGTTCATTTTTCAAAAGGTTCAATGAGTACTTGAATTTGTAGTGGCATTTCATTTGAAGGAGAAGGTTTCCTTACCCTTTGGTAGTTGTCACACCTCCTGACATATTGTTTAGCATCTTTGAAAATGGACGACCAATAATATCCTAAAGAAAGGATTTTATAAGCTGTCCTCTTGTCAGCAAAGTGTCTACCACACGGTTCATCATGACATGTCTGAAGAATCTCAGGCATTTCATCTTCCCTAACACATCTTCTGATCATGAGATCTGGACCTGTTTTATACAATTCATTAGTGATCCATGAGTATCTTGCACTTATTTGAATGATTTTTATTTTCTTTCTAGGAAACAAACATGAAGGCAATTTCCCTGTGACTAAGTAATTGGCAATATCTGCAAACCAAGGGGTCTGAGTAATTATTGCAAAACGATATTCATCAAGAAACTTATCTTCAACTGGAGTGTCATCTTTGATATTTTGAAATTTTGGATAAGAAATCAGCAACTATGTTTTGTTTTCCAGTGCTATCTAGCACAATAATATTGAATTCTTGCAAGAGTAAAAGCCATATTGTAACTCCACCATTAGTAATAGATTTATTCATTAAGTATCTAATTGCAGAGTGATCTGTATGAACAAAGGTTTCATAGCCTATTATATAATGTTTGAACTTGTTGATTGCATGAACAACACAAAAAATTTCTTTTCAGTTACAGTATAATTTAACTCGGTGGGAGTCAGATTCTTACTTGTATAGTAGATGGCATAGGGAATCAAATATTTTTGTCCTAATACAACTCCCAGAGCTGTATCTGAAGCATCCGTTGAAATGTGAAAAGGAAGTTTCCAATTTGGACCTCTCATGATGGGTGTTTCAGAAATTTTTGTTTTTAAAGTCTCAAATGCTAACTGGCAATCACAATTCCAATTGAATTCACAGTCCTTGGTGAGTAATTTGAAGAGTGGGGATGCTATTTTAGTGAATTTTTCTATAAATTGTCTATAGTATCCTGTAAATCCTAGAAAACTTCTAACATCCTTTTGGAAAATTGGAATTGATAATTTAGAGATGACTTCAACTTTAGATTTATCAACTTTAATCCCATCTCCTGAAATGTGTTGTCCTAAAACAATCCCTTTTGTAAATATCATAAAACATTTTTCATGGCTTAGTGAAAGGTTTGCTTCCTTAAATTTTTTAAGAACTTTTTCCAAATTTTCCAAAGCTTCTTCAAATGTATTCCCATACCCTGTAAAGTCATTTATATATACCTCTACACAATCATGTATTGGATCAAGAAAAATTCCTAGTACTGCTTTTTGGAATGTTGCAGGTGCATTACAGAACCCGAAATGAAGTACTCGGTAGGCATAGGTTCCCCATGGACAAGTAAATGTGGTTTTATCTTGATCTTCAGGTGTCACCTGAATCTGATTATAACCACTAAAACCATCCAAGAATGAGAAATACTTCTTATCTGCTAATGTATCTAACACTTGATCTATAAAGGGAAAAGGAAAATGATCTTTAAGCGTAACTTTATTCAATTCTTGATAATCAATGCACACCCTCCATTTACCATTCCTTTTAGGCACAATCACTAAAGGGGGAACCCATTGACTATTTAAAATTGGGTAAATGAAGTTTACATTCAACAGTTTTTGCAGCTCTTCTTTCACAATTTCCCTAAGATTTGGATTCATCATTCTTTGAGGTTGTCTGATAGGTTTACAATTTTCCTCAATGTAGATGTGATGTATACAAGTCTTAGGACTTATTCCTTTCATGTCAGTATATTCCCATGCATATGCAACATAATGTTGTTGTAATGTTTTGATTAGCTTTTCTTCTTGTAATGTCTCCAAGTTTTTGTTTATGTTCAATGTTTTCCCTGGAAAGATCTCAATTGTAGAGCTACCAAATTCTTCCATAGAATAAAGAGACATCTGCCTAGATGAAAAATATTCTATATTGGATTTTTCTTGAAATCGATCATGTTCATATTCTGGAGATGATTCAAAATTTTCCATTGTATTTAAGATTTGACTATCTTCACTAATGTCAGAAATAGTAGAGAGGCTGAATGTCATTTTCATCATCAATCCATTCTTTGTCATCTATTTTTGTGACTGTTCTTGTTGGTGGATATAGAGTGAATTTCTTTGTTGAGTTCCCATCAGAAATATACATGTCACCACATCTACAGCTAATGAAAGCATCAGTTGTGGCCAGTGAATGTTTCCCTAATATAAGTGGATGTCCTCCTAGATTGTTCTTGGGGGCCAAAATGATGAAATCAACAGGGTATTCCCAAGAATCTAAGGACACTAAAATATCTTCTAACACACCATCTGGTTTGATTATAGATCTGTCTGCTAATTGCAGTAATGTAGGCGTGTAAAGAAGATTAGGAAGCTTGAGTTGTTCCATGGTTTGTTTGCCCATGATATTTATTGCTGCGCCTAAATCAATCAATGTATTTGGAATTTCAACTCCATTGATATGTGTTTTCACAATTGGACTTTCTGGATCTACATATTTTTGTATGGCAATTTTTCCCATCATTATATCTGCTATTTTTCCTACCAGGTGAATTCTTTTTGTTTCCTTTGCTTTTCTTCCTGGTTTCTTTATGCTCAACTCCTTTATTGTTTTAGCTAGGATTGGAATCTCCTTAATGGCTTGTAACAAATGGATTTTGATACAGACATTTTTCAGTTCATCTAGAAAATCATAATTAGACAACATAATCTGCTCTTCTACTCCTTTATCAACTTGTAATCTTTCAGGAAAAGGAGGTGCAGAAGTAGATACTAGTTGCTTAATGATAGGAGTTGAGTTCACTGGTTCTTTCTGTTTTTTATTTTCAGTATTTTGGTTTTTGAGAGATGTTCCCTCAAAACCTTTATTGGGCTGTAGAGAATCTTCCTTAGAATTGTCTTGTTCCTGAATAACTACAGAAGGCCTTTTCTTTTCTAATATCCTACTAGATCTTAGTTGAACATCATTGAGATCTAGAGGAGTGATCATATAAGTTGGAAATTGTTGTCCTTCCAGCATTATGAGGATTTTTATTGTTGGGGTTTGGTAATGGTTGGGCAGGTAGCTGATTTGGTCTCTGCGAAATGGCAGTAAGAGTTGAGGATTTTGGTTTTGTTGTGGAAATGGTAATGAAAGTTGAGGGTTCTGATTTTGAAGTTGTGGCTGCTAATTTTGTTGTGGAATGTGTGGGGGAGGATAATTCTGATATGATAGAGGATATTGATAATATTGAGAAAATATTCCATAAGGATTTTGTACTCCTTGAGCCCAAGGTTGAGATTGAGATTGAGGTTGAGGTTGAGGCCAAGATTGCTGCCAAGAATTCTAATTTGGTGGGGGTTGAAGATACATTTGATTGTTAAATCCCTGATTTTGTGGCCCCTGCCAAGGTCTTCTAGAGACAAAGCAAAGAGATTTTGCTGAATTTGGAATTGTTTCTTCTTGAAAAACAACCTTAAGACCTGGAATTGAAGGGAAACCCTTGGTGTCATGGTTTTCTGAACAAATCATACAAGTCTTTATGATTTTTGCATCAAAAGGGCATTCTCTTAGAGCATGTTTTTTTTCTGCATTTTGGGTAGAAAATAGCTAAAGCATCAGCCTCAGTTTTCTGCTTGTTTTGCAACTTAAGGGTGTCTATTTGATCACTAAGGCTTCCTAGAATATCTGTTTGGAATGCATCAAGTATATTACAAATTTCTGCCCTACTCACTGATCCAGTTGTAGATTTATTTACTCTAACAAGAGAAGGATCTCTTGGACCATTCCCAGTTTTGGATTTCCCTCTTGAGAGATGAACAATGTCACTTAATGGGAGTTGAGAGATATATCCCTTCCCCATCATGTTAAGGATATCTATCCACTCATCTCTAATGGATTTTAATAGAAGAACTTTTAAGGTATCTTCATCTAAACTATCCATCTTTTCTCTTTTCAAATTATAGTTGAATCTCTCAATCAAATCCTCTAAATTTTCATCCTCTCTTTGCATCGTTTTGAACACTTCATCTTTGTGATTGGTAGGCATGCAATAATCCAAAATACCTATCCAAAAACACTTTTTTCATGTCATTCCATGTTCTAATGGACTGAGTGACTAACCCCATGAACCACTTCAAAGCAGCTCCTTTCAGTGTTGAAGGGAACAACTTAAATTTTTGAGAGTCTTCTAAATAATCATAGGTTCTACACAAGACTACAAACTCAAATAAAAATGTTTCAGGATCCTCACTTTTTAACCCATGGAAATTTGGGAGGACAGAAGGTGAGATATTTTTCATTGTGGCATTTTTTTATTCATCCACTATAGGGAATCCAAAAGAATTATCTATTTCCCTATTTCCTCTGCCTCCATTATTTCCTCTACCTCTTCCTCTACCCCCTCCTCCAAATAGTGTGAATTCTCCATCCTCTCCCTCTTCTGCCATTATAGTTTGTTCAGAGTCAGTATAAGGTTCATCCTACAAGGTTACTTTCTCTTCCTCTGGTTCTTCTATTAATGGAGTATGGGAGAGAGGTTCTACTTCTTCTTCCTCACCAGGTATTCCTAATTATTCAACTAAAATGTGCTCCCCTGTGGAGGTGGAAAAGGCTACTTCTGCTGTTGGAGACCCAAGATATTTCTCCTCTAGGACTGCCTCGGTAGATGAAGTAGGAGATTCTTTTGATTGGATTTCTAACCTTATAATTTCAGGAGTTCTATGGCTATGAGTATGAGCTTTAGATGGAGGTGTATCTCTTCTTGTTCTTGGTGGAGTAGGTGGTGTTGCAGGAATTGAAATCCCACCTCTAGTTATAAATCTATCCCTAGAGTCTCTTTCTCTATGCATATCATTTTTTTTTGAATGTAAGGGATAAGGTTACCTAATTACACTTCCCCGACAATGGCACCAAAATGTTTAGTCAATTTAGTGTCCTAAATTGCTTGCATACATTATCAACCGAGGTTCGTAAGCTAATGAAGTGTAGTGCACTGTATGTGCTAGTTAACCCTTCTTACTTCGTTGTTTTGTATTTTATATTGTTTTTGGGTGTTTCTGTTCTTTGTTTCCTAATGATGTAAAATCTGAACTATGATAAACTGAATCTAGACTTCCTAAAGGTGAACCAAGAGCTTAAAACTAGTCAAAATCTAAGTTAAAAGAAGGAAAAATAGAGCATCTGTCCTATCTTGTCATTAATCCTAAGTCATGAATCTAATTCTTAAAATTAAAAGGTAATGTTGTAAGGCAAGTTGAAATAAATACATAGAATGAAATTAATTGAAGTACTTCTAGTTACTCTAACCTTCAATTTTGAAAGATAACCTTCTTGAGATGGAATACAATCAACTTTCTGTACTTCATGATGTAGAGAATTAAATAAAAACATGCAGAAAGTAACTGATTGGTTTCAACCATTGTATAAAGTGAATGTTTAACCATTTAGTTTGGGATGGGTATCAGCTTGAAATGGTGATAAAAAAGTGCATTCATTAATACAATGCATTGACAACCTGAACTAGGAAATCAATAACAAAAACATTGAGTAAACTAATCAACAATGCATCCTCATTACCTCAATCTTACTCTGTTTAGAAACAAAGTCGTTTTTTTAATGAACTGGATTGGAGAAACAAGATTGCACAATTGAATTCTAACATTATGCTACTGATCAAAACTAAAAGAAATCAAACTACAAGAAATCAACCTAAGTTACAAACACTGCTAAAAGCAAATGATGAAATTAAAACTGAATATAAAAACAAATGAAAAGAAAACCTCCTTCAGTGCAGGGGCCCTCCGCAACTGACTGGGTTGAGTTGCTAACTTAATTCAAAATGCTCTTTCAAATGATCAGCGGTCAACACATGACTTTGTATTATAAACAGGAACAAAAGTCCAAAATTACAAAGCTGATAAGTCTAAAATTAATATATCAAAACTTCGAACCCCTCCTGGTTCTGTACAACTAGTATTTAAAATAAAATATTCATAACTGTCTTTTGAGGAATTAAGCTACAAGTGGTCTACATGTATCACAACAGTATTGCGTAAATGTTTGATCAGCTATAGGTGACTTGAATTCGAGCAACATGGTTGCACATAACCGTTAACACAGATGGTTGATTCGAGTTAATGCTGCAACAAAACTATTGGATTTATTAATTAACCACGAAAGGGTAGACAAAGAGTCCTTTGCTTCCGGGTTTCATATGTTTGACTCCATCTTGACTGTGGTCTTGAGCTGGTTTTTTTATCGATCTGGGCTGGGTGACTAGGATAAGATCCATGTCGAGACAATTCCAGAGATGCCCATGTGGTTGGTTTCTTAATTTGACACCTGGAACCCGCCAAACAATGGAAGTAGCTACAGAACACACAGTTAGCTGCAGAATAGGATGCGTTCTGTAGCTAATTTGCAAAAACTTATTCAAATAGAAAAAAAATAAGAGTATAACATGTCAATCATTTAATGTCCTCCTTAAGACAAAATATATCATTTATCATTGATGGGGACCTGTATTCTTATGGAAAATCAAGGGAAAGAAGTGAGAAAAGTTGTCAAGGAGAGGGTAATTTTGAGGTTCAACAATGTCCTTTCATCCTGTGTTGAACCTTTGTACATCTATCATGGATTGCATCACACTCATCCATCCACGATGTTTTTTGCATCCCGAACCTCTCAACATCACGAGGGAGTTTTTTGATCTCTTGTCTAAATTCACGTATGATGGTGAAGCTGAAGTAGCCTGGCCTGAGTACCTAGAAAACTTCTATGTATTCCTTGAGAATGTAGACGAGTTCTATGCAGAAGATGTCAATATGTTGCTATCATAAACACTTCGCGAATCCCCACAATGATGGTGCCAGAGCCTACGTCTTGGCAGTGTGCACTCACTTGACCAGTTAAGTGATCTCATTGAATCTACTTTCCATCATTTTGATCTAGAACCTCTTGAAAAAAACTGTTACAACAGTGGAAGGCCCCACATGAATCGCCTATTGAATTTCGGAAATGCTTCCATCTGTTGCAGTTTCAAGCTCCAAAAAGTTAGATGAAATTTCCATATATTTGGGACAGATTCGAATACCGTCTTAACAATCAGTCAACCTAAATAAGAAGTTCAAGATTAAGCCCTACTCAACATACTTCGGTGATGGAGTTGTGTAATCACAGATGGACATGGTCGCCGTCAGAAGTGAGCGTCCGCCGTCCCCTCATCAAACAACTCCACCACTATAGGGTGATGTGGGAGAACATGCATTCACATCCGTTCAGCTGTCACATCCTCCCAACATCACTTCTCTCATTTTTCGCACATATTTGGTTGCGAAGCCCATGGGTTTCACATGACAGTTTTAATTCAACCTCCTTCTTTGTGTTCTATTGATCTTTCAAATTGCACTGTCTTATGTTCTTCCATTTAGGACTCTACACTTGTTGTAAACGAGGATTAGGCTATCGACGGAGTTGGTGTTGCACAACCAATTTGCGTTGTCATTCATGAAGAGTATGATTGAGAGCTTGAGCATCAACCCTCGACGAAGGATGAATCCCTTCTGTCTGAGCCCCCTTTGTTTTTTCCTGACATCTTGGGTAAGTCTGTCATCCATGATTCCACATCTGTATCTCAGTCTACAGATGCACCCATTGTTGATCATTCGCAAGACACACTGGATGTCAGTTCATCATCTAACAACAGAGAGGAAAAATTATTCGTTGAAAATCCACTTGATTTTTCATCTGTTTTTTTTTCTAGAAACACAAAGGGTGAATTTTTCTGCTTCTTGTCTACCCCTCTATTTGATTCATCAGATCATGAGGACGTTGATGAAATCATTGATTTTGCTGATTGTAGCTGTCGTGATCTATTTACTCCCGTATTCGATCATGATGATGATTCTATCACAATTGATTTTTTGAAGCCACCTATTTATGATGACCTATTTGTCGACAAAGTCAAAACCCCCCCTAGACTGTTGAGGCACTTCAACACGTGTTGATGGTTATGTCAGACCCTTGCTGTCATGAGCTTGGTTTCACTTCCGGTCAGGAAATTTTTGAAACAATCGAGGCTCCTTATCACTCATCTGTATCCATTGAAGATCAATCTCACACACAAATCATGCTTCCTCTACTCGAATTACACGATCCCATCACTCATGCATTAGAGGAATCTTACATAGCAAGCACACGTGCATGACACAAGTTGTCTTTGTTTCATTCGTTTGCTTGCATGTCACAATCAAGAGTATGCATATTCTTAACAACTTCACATAGTGTCACACAACTCCGTGATAAGTCCACAACTACATGTCATGTACTTGCACTCACTTATGTTCTATGGACAAATTTAAACTTTGAGTGTGTTTGCCTTCATGGTTATATCTTTCTTGTTTGCTGGTTCACACAACTGTGTTGTTCGCCAACCATGCATTCACCAACGTGAGTTGACCAATGCGCTGGTGGCTGCATTGGAAGTATCATTTCACGTGATTAGGCCCATGCACCGTTATCTTAGGAGTAGGAGTAGTGTTTGATTTTGGTTTGTTTTCTTGCATGTATGTTTGCTTCTTATCTTGCATGTTTTTTTGCTTGCATGCTTGTTACCATACTTGCTTTGCTTTCACATTTACTTCTTCTTTCGCTTTGTTTTGTTATTTGCTTGCTTGTATATGTTCGTAGGTTAGTTTCACATGAAACTGTGTGCGACTCTTGAAACAAGCTGGGTAAAGAAAAAGAGGACTTGTGCAGTTATCAATACTTGGTTATCTGCCATCTTGCCTCTATATGAAGAACTTGTTATCTTCAGTCCATGATACGCCAATGGGAAATACGTATTGTTCGAAGTGAACCTTGGTGAAAACACAATGCTTGCACACTAACTAGTGTCACCTACTCTAGTATGTTGTTTTTGGGTTAATCCTTGTCAGATCAGTCAAGTAGAGTAAGGTGAGGGGGAAAACCTTAACAAGCACATCAGAGGTATATATAAACTACTTATCTGAAGGAATAACCTCTTCTTCTCTCAATAAGTCAGGATCCCTCTTTCGCCTCTGAAATGAATAAATGCTATGCACAATTATGAAAATGAAAAAATGAAAAAGTGAAAAATTTTGATAAAAAGGAAAAATGTATAAGGCGAAAGAAGAGAAAGGCTTCCTATGCAAAGAGGCGATGCAAGTAACTTCGCCGGGGTACTGGCCAGGCTCATTGGCAGCAGAGCGATGCTTGTGTTCCTATGTGACTCCGCCGGGTTACTGTCCAGGCCTGTTGGCAGCGGAGCAACACCAGAGATGAAACTAAAACTCCAATGACCATACTGCTTGTGCACCAATATACCCCCCATCCCCAATCAAAACAAATGTGTTGGCTTGGCTTGGAATGTGTGTCCACTGACCAAGAGCTTGGCAAATGCTACATCTTACAATCAAGCAAGTGTGGAAACCAAGACAAACAAAGCACTGAACAATACTTCCGGAGGTGTTAAAATTTCTTTTCTTGCACAAGGTCCATTTAGTGAGCTGTATTTCTACCAGTGTGCCACCAAGTGTTGTAGCGGCTATAACCACCCTCCAAAATTTTGCCTTAGCTTCATTTTGGAGTCTCCCTACGAACCATCCTTAGCATAATGTCTTGCACTATCAAGTACATAAGCTTCATTTGGTTTTCAACAACTATCCAACCTGTGCAAGATGGTTTGCTTCACTCCCCTCACAGGCTGCTACTCCAGACTTGGTCTAGCTGCTGGTTGAGTAGCTCCCTCAGGAAATTGTGCAATAATGGAGGGGAACCAGTCTTCCCTCCATAAATTGTGCAAATCTGACTGGCAGCCTATTGGGCTCAGAAATTGTGCAATCCTATCAAACAACCTTCCTTTTGAAAATTGCGGAATCTGGCCTAGTAGTGCAGCTCAGCGCAATTCTGGGCAGCAGTCAGCTACTCCTCCCAGAAATTGTGCAAACCCTCTGGACAACCAACCCAAGTTCCTCCCAAAAATTGCACAGTATGGCCCAACTGTGCAGCTTAGCCTAGGAATTGTGCAATTCTGGGAAGCAATCAGCTGCTCCTCTCAAAAATTGCACAATCCCTTTGGACAACCAACCCAACTTCCTCGCATAAATTGTGCAAAAATCCCTCTTAGCCAAGCAGGCTCTTGTATGTTCCCTCAGGTTGACTGGTTCCACCCGGGACCGAGAAAAATTGACTTGAATGCATGGGTTTCTTTTTATCGAAATAGCAAAAACCAGCACAAAAAAAGCATCCCTAGATTTTAGGCAGCTATTTGTAGCAGCTAGAGGTTGCATGTACATCATGAGCCTCAAACTTGTTTATTCAACCCTTCAGAGCTCATTCTTCACATCGATCTTGGAGCTCTGACATCCCACAACACATCAAGGAGTCTTTGACACATCCAGCTCAACTAGTTCTGGGTAAGTCTGCTTTACTTGTCTTTTGCAGCATTTCTGTCATTTTTTGTGTTTTGGATTGTGTGAGTGCTGTCTATTGGATTTCTATCGCTTGCATGCATGTTATCCTGTACAAGCACCGTTTCAGTTCTCGTTAGCATCTCATTGGTGTTGCATGCATGATAATGTTTTGCACGAACAGTTACCGATTCTGCGACTCATTTCACACACATGCATGTTGTTCTGTTTTTTGAATCTTGCATTCACTGTTTGCGTGCATGATCATATACTCCTACTTACATTCAATATCACCATGCATTCACATCTTCATTTTCTTTTAGTTGCCCATCGGCGGGTCTATGCAACCTTGGCCCAGACTCTACCCACCAAGGCATCATTGCACAATTATGAGAGGGAAGGCTTTGCCTTCCTCCCAGAAAATGCACAATTCTAGCAAGTGATTTCCCTCCAATATTGCCTTACATAATTCTAAGAGGCAGTGACTACTGGCTTAGAAAATGGCGCAATGCGACTTGGGCTTGCATCACTTGTCAACTGAAATTGTGCATTGTGCAATCTCAACACCCAACAGGCCAGTCTGGATTGCGCATTGCACAATTCCAGCAGTCAACCAACCTCTTGACAGTCCAGACTACCTTTTGCGCAGTTACGACATTCATTCTCCTGGCCTCCCAGTGAAAATTACGCAAACCTTGTTAGTCAGTCCCCAGGTATGTTGCATGTCATCCCTCAAGTTTTCTTTGGTTTTAATTGACAGATTTATTGCCATGCATGTCACCATGTCTCCAAATATAGCAGGTTTTCTTCTGTCTCTCAACAATTCAGGATTAATGGCCTCTAAGAGAGCAGGGTCAAAGGATACCGACGGAAGAACAACTGGAGCAACAATTGAGCGAGTTTCTATGAGTTTGCCGATTTATCAAGCCATCAAGCTGATTGTAGACAAAGACATCAAGCTGAAATGGTAAGAGGTCAATGATGCATTCTCAAGCACATTTGGGGAAGATCTCGAAGACCACCAAGTCTATGTGAACATGCACAAGTCTGGCTTGTACCGGATTGCATGCAGGTATCCCTCGTTCCCTTGCGCAGAAATGATACATTGGATCGTTTCACACACTGATCCCGAGATGATGACATTGAGCAGTGTCAGTGGCACAAATATTGCTACCTTCAGGGCACATGATTATCAGTGGACGTATCATTTTTCAACAGTGATCACCATGGAGACACCCTTGAACATACCCAGCAACAATACCAACTCTAGGGATATCTTTGAAGAACTAGGTGAAGGAGCTGACCAAATTGAGGATGACACCCAACCATATTTACAAGATGAAGACCTGTGGAAGGCATATCAATACTTGATCATATTTGCATGTCACTTGTATGGCCAGAGAGCACAGAGACCTTCCCACAAAGTTGGGTGATCACGTTGGACCAACTTGTCAGTGAAGTCAAAGCATGCAACTGGTCCGATATGTTGGCTCACAGGCTAAAGGAATTGGTAACAGGAGCTCGACATCCGCCCAAAGGTCAGCAAGCAGAAATCTACATGTCCGCTTACATCTTGGATGCAATTTGTGTCCATCAGGAGTTCTTGGGCTTGAAGTGGGCATGGACATCATCAGAAACCTTTGTGAATACTTATTGTAAACTGTTTTCCGAATGCAACTTTCAAGGAGTCATCACACAACTGTCAGATAATTTTGTCACCTTGGTGTACAAGATGATATTTGAGTAGGATCCACCTTGCATGTCGAAGGAAGAAATGGAGGCACTGATCGACATAGCGGATTGGTATGCCTCACTGTCCGACACCTTCATACGAATGTACAACATGGAGAAGCCTCCGCATGTTTTGCTGAAATTTTCCATGGACAAACTCGTCATGCAAGAAGTATTATACCACATCTCGGTAGGATTGTCAGTGAGGCTACATTGGAAGAATAATGCACCTTGACCCACCCTTTCGTTGCTGATTAGGTTGTATGAGATACATAAGCTCATGCATGCGAATGTCAAAATAGAGGAGATAAAGAAATATCCTCTCGACATCCGAAGCTTCAATCTGTATGACCTGCATTGTTTTGTGAAAGATCACTACGCGAGAGTATAGTTTTAGTGGATCCACGGGGCGTGTCATTGGGTGGAGAAAGACCCATGGAGATATTGTCACAACTTCTCTAGGCCCAATGAACCGGTCGATATCGCTGTGGAATGGTTAGCAAGGTAGCATGAAGCAACATCCAGGAGAGCACTAACAACAGTGGTAAATATACCGGTGCGTGGCAAAGGCAAGAGAAAGATTGTCGACAACGCAAAGGAAGAACAAAACTGCAAGTTCAAAGTAGACCCACTTTTGCAAAAAGCAGCTTTGGCAATAGAGGTGAAAAGGAAACATCGTGACAAGAGGACTGTGCAAAGGCAGAGAGAAAAAAAGAGAATGGAGGAAACAATGAAGGAGTTGCATGAGTTTAAGGAGCAACTCCGAAAGGAACAAGAGTTGTGTAGACAAGAGAAGGAAGCACAACAAGGACATGTACATCAGGGGGTGCAACATGTATAGACATATGAGACTGCTCTCGTATAGGTAGTAGACTCATTCGAACAACTGCACAAAGCAGGCAGGGTGAGTAGTCGCATGAGCAGGAATTCTCTCAAGAGATTGAACAAGCACTTGAGAAGATGGATACAGATATGGAGCAGCAGGAGTTAGAGAAAGACATCGACCTCATGCCTTGACACCAAGAGGTCAACCCACCAGCTTCACCGGATCCGGAAGCAGAGCAAGTCCCAAGCGACCAAGGAGACACTGAGATCTTTGGAGACAATCTGGAAGAAGAGATGCACAATATATTATTCGACGAGTCGCAACATAGAGTTGTGAAATCACGCAGAGTTGTCTACTCTAGATGAAAAAACATCTTCTGCACAGTTTGAGGAACGAGTGATCGTGTCTAACATGCAAAAGCATCCAATAAGATTGGCCAATGCTACTAGATCATATGTTTAAGCCACTAGTTGGAGTGTTCACTTATTGATAGCATTAGCTAAGTAGGGAAGAGAACTGGTTACAACATCCGCTTGAGCATAGTTGAAGAAGGCGATACTGGAAGAAGTATCATCCCTTGAGACAGTCATGCATGCATTGTATTCCAAGTTTGGTACCGTGCATAAGGTAGTTGTCCATCTCAACGGTTTGGCAACAGCGATGTGCTCGGAGAGCACGTGTCTTGTCAAATGTGCATACTACTGTTGACTACATGCAAACATGGACAATGAGATACAAGGGAGCCTCGTTACACTTGCCCAAGATGATGAAGCCCAGAGTGGTCAAGATGATGGCACACAATTAGAGTCAGATCCAGAACTATGAAGATCTCTCGCAACTCATCACTAGTCTGCAGGCTTCCCATGCATAGGTATTCAGGAGTATGGATGTTATTGTGCGTGCACATGTGATCCCATCAATTGGGACACTCACCGAGGCAAAGACAAAGGCACAAGTCCGATTGGAGCTTGACTCATACTTTGACGAGTTGATACGCATAGCCACCATCATAGACTTGGCGATTAGTGCAAATACCATGCATTAGTATGTTGCTGGTTCGGCCGCACTCAAGACAATGATGCGCATGTTATTAGAAAAGTTGGAAAGAGGAGCCAAAGAAGTGTACCCAAATGCAACATAGGAAAGAGTTTGCTTCCAGAAAGTTGTCACCACAAAGTACATGGACACCATCGTGGACTACCAAGCTTGGCATCTGTTTGCCACCATCGACCATCGTGAAGATGTCGAAGAACTGGACTTGCATGGCTTTCTCAAGACTATTTTGTCTCACATGGGTACATGTGCAAATTATATGTAATGTGTTGTCAAGTGGAAGTTCAAGTGTTGATAGTTGGATGTAATAATCATAGAGTAGATGAAGAGTCACAAAGGGGAATGTCAAGGGTCACCTCGCCCTTTGCTATATATAGTCCTTCATAACTCATTGTAGAGGATTTTGGTAAGCCAAGCTTCCAATAGGAGTATCTTAGAGAAAGCTTGGAGAGTATTGTAATGAGCCTTGGCTTCTCCACAATGTAGAGCTAGTATATCTCTTTGGAAGAGCAGGCGGCGATGTCTGTAACGTTCTGTTGTCGGAACTAGTGGTTGGTCATGGTTGTATTGTATGATTGGAACTTTCACTTCTTAATATAACAAAGCCAACACATTTCATACATATATTGTTATTTTATTTCACCTAACTTGTTTACTCTAATGATATATGTATCTATTTGCTTATGCATGCACATATGTGATTTTCTGTATAAGTATGTATGAATCTTATCGAAACGTGCTGTTGGTTTAACCATCAATTTGCATTGCTAGCTTACTTGCCTTCTAGTTTGTGATGCATATTTGCTCATGTGTTCCCTTCTTTAATCCATTCTTTCATAGGTTTCCAAGGGGCACTCACCTCACCCTCCGTGTGTTAGAACCGTTCACGCACCTTGACTTGGTGCATATATCACATCCTTGCTACCAACAGGGACATCTTACTTGCCTCTGCGTGCAATCGTGGTTAAGGCGATTCTGTACGACCCACTGCTGGGAATCGTACACCAATGGTCTAAGGTCTAGTTGGGAGTTCTTACCGGGGAGATCCCTTGACATGTTGGCGGGTCCAACACCGTCAACAAAGCCCTATATTCCATTTTACAAACGCAAATCAAATAACAATTCTATAATGTATCTTAGGGGTTCAACAATTTTCAAAATTGATATGCTAAACTCTACTAGGGTTTGTTGCAAACCCTAGATCATATAAAAAACAATACCATCATATCCTAGAATATCCTAGAATATTAGACTTCTACTAGGGCTTTTTTACAAACCCTAGAATTCACAAACTATGAACATCAAAAGTTAGGTTAACATACTCATATATAGATATATATGTATATGAGCATACACCAAGGGTTTCATTCCTAGGATCTTACTATACATATTATAAGGGGTTTTCTGATAAACCCTAAAGATCTAGGGCTTCAATTCATATCTTTAGATATTAACAACAAACCCTAAATCTCTAGGGTTCCCATAACAATACCAAAACCCTAATCATAAAACAAATAGGTTTTCTAGATTTCATCAATAAGCCTAAGTAGACTAGCGTTTCATAATTAATATTGACATACCCTTAGGTTAGGGTTTTATGGTGAACCCTTTTAGGTTTCCACAAGAATAATAATATAATGAGGGTAGATTCAATCTAATGATTAATCACCCTAACAAGAATCTTTAAGATTCAAAACCCTAGACATAACAATGTTAGTAATGTAAAGCAAAATTTTAAAAAAGGAATGAATATACTTTTATTATGAAGAGAACAAATCTTATGGTCTGAGACATACCTTTGAGTTATTTCTTAAAAAACCTTGTAGGACATCAATTCTTGAAGAGCTTAATTTGCAACATAACTTCCACCATGCTTCAAGTTTATCCTTAAAGGTCCCCTCCATAGCCCTTGAGCATTCAACAGGCTTTCCTAAACAAGGAAAATATAAAAAGAAATATCATTAGCATATAATACAAACATTTATTGATAAGAGAGGAAACCAAACATAAAAGATAATATAAGGAGTAAGATACTTATCTTTGGTAAGGGATAGAGTCCCTAGAAAATAAGTTTTCAACTTCAGATTCCTCCATCTTGTTCTTCTTAGGCAGTGCTTCATTGAAAATATTTGCTTGATCCCTGTGTCTCCTTTTATTCCTTGGATTCTCAGGACAATGGATTTTATAATGACCCATCTTATGGCAATTATAACATTCGATCTTGGATAGGTCAATCTTCTTCTTTGGTCCTTTGTACTTCTTGAAGATTCCCTGATTTTGATGAGCGAAATAGGCATTTGAGATGTTATCCTCTCCATCCTCCTTGTTGCTTACTAACGATATTATGGCTTCTTCTTGACTACATGCATTCCACATTTGTTCGAATGTTGGAGTATCCTTTCAACTATTGATTCCTGATGCAAAGACACTCCAAGATTTTGGTAGTCCTATAAGGGCAGTAATCAAGAGCTCCTTTCGTGGTACAATTTCATCTTTTACTTGAAGTTCATCTCTGATTCTAGATATCCTTATAAAGAAGGATGCCACAATATCGTCTTTTGTCATATTCATAGTTCTTAATTCATTCGTGAGGCTTGCAATTTGACCAATGTTCTTGATTGTGAATAATTTGGATAAAGCCTCATACATTTCTTGAGTGGAATCTATGTTGGATATATGGAATGAGGTTGTCCTTTACTCCATCCACTCTTAGGTTCATGGCCAATATTTCGGTTTTTCTGAACTATGGTTTCTCTGCTTCACCTGATTCATTTGTAGGCTTCTTGACATTTCCTTGAACTAGATCCAATTTTTTTCTTCTTCTCGAGGATGAGATCTATCCTCTTTTTCCATGCCCTGTAGTTGGAGGCTCATTCTAGTTTGTTTTCTCCCTTCATTGAGTTAGAAATAGTTCTTGTAGATAGTAGGCTTATCCCCTTATATGATCCCTTTTCTTGATGACCCCTATTCAACTTCTTAAGACTCCTTATTCTCCTTATTCTCCTTTCAATAGATCTTTAGGCTTCCTTTTTCTTCCTTCCTCACCTTAGCTTCGATACCATGTTGAAAATTAGAAAGGTAGAAAGATTTTCTCTTGTTGATAATTACTTATGATTTCCTTAATTTATTATTATCTTTATTGTGTTCTTATTTTTATCTTAGTTCATCAAGAAATTACCAAAACCAAAACACAAAGATCAAGGACACTTGTGCAGGTACACAACCAGGGAAACACCCCTATATAGGGGAAAACTCAGTCAAGAACTCTTCCTTTAGTAGATTCATATGACAATGAGACAACCAAGATCTTAACCAACAAACCTTCCTCCTCCACCAGGTCATCCTTTAAATGAGATACAACAACCTTTAATAGTTTCTTCTTGTCCAACAATTTCAACCCAACATCACCCATAAATTTCAGCCCAACTTCACTAGTAGCTTCAAAATTTTGGCCTCCCCAACGAATGCAGAATTTTAGCCCCTCCAGCAGCTTCACAACTTCGATCTTGATGCAACAACTTCACAACATCGACCTTGATGCAACTTCAGAATTTCGTTGCACATGAGAGAGAGAGAGAGAGAGAGAGAGAGAGAGAGAGAGAGAGAGACCCAAAATATTTGATTCTAGCTTCCTTCTTGAACTTCAAACTTTTTCTGCTTCCCAACTACTGCAATTCAAACTTGTTGATCTGATAATCACCCTATGAGTGACATCAGTTGAAGTTTTATTAAACAAAGGTATTACAGACTCATGTGCCAGTGTGTGTTCTATGTTATTTAAGCAACAAATCAATCAGATTGCCAATGCACAGACATTTAAATGGGAAGACAACAGAGAAATACAGTAAGAAAACACAAAGACACAAGCTATTTTAATAAGGAGTTCACCCTATTCTCCAGGGCTACGTCTCTAGTCCAGCTTTCAGTGGTGGCCTTGTTTTATTGTGTCTTTAAGCAGAGAAGTACAATGTAGGGATTCAATGTGAGTTCTCCTGAAGCAGGTTTGCTTGGCAGCGTGGTTCTTGGGATTCCTTAGGCCACTAGAGTACACAGACTCTACTTCTTCCTACCAGCCTTGTGACCTTCAGGCCTACAGTGGAAAGAGCCAAATTTGATGCTCAATCCGGACAGATTCCTCTATGGGATGGCTTGAATTTCTCAAGCTCTCTGGTGCTCGATGCTGCCGCTGGTCATCTCGGCCCTCTGTCTATCTTTGCTTTCACTTAACTGCCTCTTCTCTGGTTTCTGTCTCTCAGTGTTCAGTCCTCCTTTTGGGGTTTACTCTGACTGACTCCAACTTTAATGCCCCCTGTATGTCTCTTTGTTTATGGTTTTTGCATTCGTTCTCGTGCCTATTCGGTTCTTCTTCCACCTCTGTCCATTCACCTTCTTCAGCTGCACTTGGAGTCCCCTGTTCAGCGTAAGCATGAATGTTTAGGGAGTGGCCACGTGTCCCCCTCTGAACAGTGCCAACTTGCTTGTCGGTTTTTTTCTTCAGTTACATTGTGGATGCATTTTTCCTCCACCATGGTGGTCAAATAGAACTCAAATCTTTACAAACGCGGCTTAATCCTTTGTCGATTCCCCTTCCTCCATTGGGCACAATCTCAATTGTCTGATCTGGGTTCCCCCAATCCAATGTTGTACGCACGTCTCGCACGGTTGAATTGCTTGACCGATGACGTGCGATCAATGAAGGTTTTCTCTCACCTCCGCCACCACACGTCAATCGTTGAGTGGGATTTCTCCACTTTCTCCAAAACTGCTTATCGTTTGAGGGCACCTCGATCAATACCGCCAGTTTCCAGAGCGTGGGTTCTGCCTTGTACGATTAGCGCTTTTTTCCTTTTCCGCACGCGGTTCTTCGGTTCGCCATGCGTCCAAGTGCTCGGGCTTCCCCCATTTCAGCCCTGTTCATCCAGCTAATCGTGCATCAAAAACCTCCAAGGTTTCCCAACCTGGGCCTCCCAGGGGCTAAGTTCGCCTTCCGCGCGGTCTCCATGGGCCTCGGTCGGCGTGCTTTGACCGAGGTCCTTGTCATTCCACGCTGGCTACCATTGCCACTGGTTCAGGGTGTTTTTGATTGCTGTTTTGGAATTTTTAGAGATTCGTCCTGACCTGATATAGTCATGGTTCTTTGCCAATCTTTGATGGATCCAATTCGGATCACGACCTTCCCACTGAAAGAGCTTTTGGACCACCAAAAGTTGGTTTTCAAGCATCGACTAAGTGAGGGTATTGCTTTCTCACCTGTCTAATCTCAATCCACTTCACACTGCTTGGCTTCGAACCTTTGAGCCCAGCCCTGAGGTATTCCACTTGTCCACTGTGCATCGTTCTTACCTTCCTGTCCAACACTGTGTCTTCCCGTAATGCATTAAGATATTCAGGTAGTAGGTCATCAAAAAAAGGTAATTGACTCTGCTCTTCAGGGTCCTCAATCATTGAATGTTCAAACAACCTCAAGTATTCTGCGTTTACGACTGAGTAGATGTGCATGTAAGCTGGTAGATCAAGGCGAAAAGCATTTTCACCAATCTACTCAAGTATCTTGAAAGGTCCATACTTGATAGGTTTTAGCTTTTTACCTTCTCCTTGCATCCTATCCTTGTTGATATATAGCCAGACTTGGTCTCCAGCTTGAAAACTATGCTCCATCCGACGCTTATCATGCCTAGCCTTGTACTTGGCCTGGCTCTTTTCCAGTTGTTCCTATACTGCCTGGTGGATCTCTTGGGTCTGTTCAATGAACCTAGTTGCCTTGTCCGCATCACTGCATCCATCAACCATGGTATCTTTACCAAAGACAAAATCCAAAGGAGACCTTGGTATGAAACCAAAACAGGTCTCAAAAGGAGATCTCTGTGTAGAAGAGTGTTTGGCTCTATTGTAAGCATGCTGCACATAACACAAGTGTTCATCCCAAAGCTTAGGGTGTTGGCTGCAATATCCTCTCAGTAACTGGATCACTGTCCTGTTAACTACTTTTGTCTGGCCATCTATTTGTGGATGAAAAGTTGTGCTTTTCCTTAATGTGGTGTCCATCAGTTCCCACAGACTTGACCAAAACTTCCCCATAAATCAGGTGTCTCGATTAGATATAATGGAAGTGGGCAATCCAAAATGAACCCATACATGTTCAAAAAACAATTTTGCACTTTGTTCAGTTGTAATCTGTTTACTACAGGGTATCAAAATACACATTTTGTTGAACCTATCCACAACAACATATAGATAATCATGACCTTTCCTAGATTTAGGCAATCCTCCAACAAAATCCATGGAAACACTTTCCCAAGGTTGAGAAGGAACTAAAAATGGAGTGTACAAGCCTAGTTTTCTGTTGCTAGGCTTGCTTTTAACACACATAACACATCCTTTTATATATCTAGAAACTATCTCATTCATTCTTGGCCAATAGCAGAACCTTTGCAGCTGCGCAACTGTTTTACTTACCCCAAAGTGACCTGATATCAGAGAAGTGTGTGCTTCCCTAATTATCTTTACTCTCTCAGTTTGTGGAATGCAGAGTTTCCCACAATGATATAAGAGTCGATCCTTCATATGATAGTTCAATTCTTCTAGTGTTTTGCCTTGACTCAAAGTTTCATATACATCTTTAAAGTCCATATCCTGAGCATATTGTTCTATGTAGCTTTCATGTAGCACAGAGTTATGCTTAAGTATGGTAGATGCATTTATAATGGGTCTAGATAACATGTCCGCAACTTTGTTGTGCATGCCCTTTTTATATCTGATGACTAAATGAAACTGTTGTAGAAAACCCATCCATCTATAATGTCTTGATTGCTACAACTTAGTTTGGGAGTGTAGATATTGAAGTGGTTGATGATCAGTATGTATTACTATCTCTTTGCCCATAAAGTAATGTTTCCACTTTTTCACACTCTAAACTAATGCATACAATTCTTTATCATATGTAGGATAGTTAACTATTGCAGGATTAAAGGTCTCAGAATGATAGCATATGGGTTTATCATGTTGTGTCAACATTGCTCCCATGGCATATTCATTGGCATCAGTTTGGATCTCAAATTGTCTTTGTAGATCTAGCAGTGCTAGTACCGGTGTTGTACTAATCTTCTCTTTCAAGGTGTCGAAGGCTTTCTGCTGTTTGCCTCCCCACTGAAACACCTTGTTCAATCATGTCAAAGCATGTAAGGGAGGTGCAATTGAGGAAAAGTTTGAGATGAACTTCCTCCAATATTGTGTTGCTCCTAAGAAGCTTCTTACTTCTGTAGCAGACTTGGGTTTAGGCCAGTTTATGATGACTGCCACTTTAGAGTGATCTGTTTTCAATTCACCACCCCCTACTATATGACCCAAATAATTTAGAGATGTTTTGCCAAATTCACATTTTGAGAGTTTAACATAAAGTTTTTCTCTTTTCAAAACATCTAATGTCTGCTTAACATGCTTTAAGGGTTCTTCCCACATTTTACTAAAAATCAAAATGTCATCCAGATACACAATAACAAAATCATCAAGAAAAGGTCTGAGTACATCATTCATTAATCTCATGAAAGTAGCAGGGGCATTGTTTAAGCCAAAAGGCATAACCAGCCATTCATACAATCCCTGCTTTGTTTTGAAAGTAGTCTTCCATGCATCTTCCTCTGCAACTCTGACTTGATGGTACCCACTGTGCAAATCCAGCTTGGTGAAATAAACAGCTTCCTTCAATTGATCTAAAAGATCATCTATGTGAGGAAGGGGATAACGATTTTTTATTGTTATCTTATTCAGTGCTTGGTAGTCAATGTATATTCTCCACAAGCCATCTTTCTTTCTCACCAAAATGACTGGTGACCCACATGGTGATGTGCTAGGCCTGATGAACCCTTTCTCGAGCAATTCCTGCACCTGCCTCTTGATTTCAGCATTCTCTAAAGAAGACAACCTGTACATCCCAATGTTAGGTAATGGAACATCTTGCTGCAAAATAATATCATGAACCATTCCCCTTTTGGGTGGCAGACCTTTAGGTTCTTGAAACAAGACATCATATTCTGAAACAATCTTTTCTATATCAACTTGTTGATCAGCATTACAGCCCTCAAATACATTGGTTTTATCAGGTTTCTTTTCCTTTACAACCATCAGTAGGAACTGTTTGCATGAATTTATCATTCTTTTCATCTGTCCTGAGTTTATGAGAGTATAATTATTCTTGAGCTTGTGAGCTCTTACAAAGTATTCGATTCCACCTTTAACAAGTAGATACTTGTTCTCAGCTCTATAGAAAATAGCCTTTCTATCATACAAGTAAGGGCTTACCAAAACAATTCCACACATATCCAAAGGAATTACATCTAACTCAACCTCATCTACAAATGCTGACCCAAAAGAAAACTTGAATTTGCACAGTCTAGTCACTTGTAGTTGTGCTTTATCATTCAACCATCCTAATGGGTATGGTTTCTTATGAGGTGTAGTTGCTAATACCAATTTCTCTACAATTGCTTCAAAAATTAGATTTACTTGTGAGCCACTATCAAACAAAGTATCAATCTTTTGATTTTTGGAAATAACTCAAATATGGAAAAGCTCATGTATTTTTCTCTCATGTTCTTCATCAATAACAGATTGAGCAGAATTACTAGTAAATGCTTCAGAATTCTTACCTTTTATACCTGTGGCTGCAATGATTGTTTCATCTCCCAAGTCTGACCCCAAATCTTTCTGAATAGCTGCAACAGCCTTCTTCTTCTTGCCCTCGGACTTCTTTGGTCTCAGCTTTGGATGCATAGTCCAACAATGCTCATCATCATGCCCATCCTTTTTACAGTGAATGCATGAAGCTTTTCTTTTCTGTGCAGGGTTTGCCTTCCTTGCTTTCCACTTCTGCTTTCTTTTCTCCTTGCTCTTGCTTATAGTGGGTTGGGATGATACCCCAACTTCCGGATTTCCATTCTTCCCTCTAGCCTCTATATGAGTAGCTTCTACAAATACCTCATCTATACTAGTGGGGTTAAACATGAGGATGGTATGCCTCATGTAGTTGTGTAGACCACCAATGTACTTAAAAATAGTTTCTGGTGAGTCAAATGAGATACCCAACATCAATGCTCTCTTTCTGAACTCTTGAGTATACCCTTGCACACTTTTCCCTTTCAACTGCCGAAGAGTTTGCCAGCTCATTATGGCTTGTTGCATGTAGGCCGATGGATAGAACTGCTTCTTAATGGCAGAAACAAAGTCACTCCAGATAGAGATGGTCTTACCATACTTCTTCATATCAGCTTGGGTTCTACCTTCCCACCAAACCAAGGCAGTGCCTCCTAGGCGTAGGCTTGCCAGCTAAATCTTACTCTTGTATGAGTCTATGTTTTGTACCCTGCAATATACATCAATTTGTCTAATCCAATTGTCCAACTTTTCAGCATTTAGCTCTCCATCATATATAGGCAAATCAAATTTAACATCTAACTTAATCAAAGATGCTTTCTTATTATGCATAGGGCTATTAGGAGGTGCGAGAAAGCTTTTCTCTTTCCCTTTTCCTTTTGAGTGGTCATGGGAATGAGACTCATCTTCTTCTTTTTCTTGTTTAGAACCTGATGAATCTTCATCCTTATGCTTTCTAAAGTCCCTATACATTTCTTCTACCATAGACTTTATAGCTAAGAAACTTTCTATGAATTGAGGGTTTGGCCCCATAGAACCTTCCTCTGACATTATCTTCCGAGAATAGACTCTCCCAATTTCAAGGTGTAGGAATGTACAGGGTAAGTTCCTCAGACAGAACACCAGAAGGACACCGCTCACAAACAGATCACAGATCAATACACCAGTATTTTGACGTGGTTAAAACCCTCAGAGAGGGAAACAGTCCATGGTCTGCGCCAACGTGGCTACTACAGGCAATTTATTAATAAAAGA
>APFE031128814.1:85277-98581 GCA_000404065.3 Pinus taeda
GCCCTACCAGAATAGGAGAGGGCTCTCTCCGAGTCACGCTCAGTGAATAAGTAAACGAAATGGTCTGAGATGACTTACAGTGAAATATTGATCTTAGGCTAGTAATTAAATATGGATACAAGAAGCAATTTTTTATGAATAACTGAGTTTTTGGGATGGTATGGGACCAATGGACAACAATGAGCAGAGAATTTAATACAAAGGCACAGATTACTTCGTGAGGCAAGACAGGTGGAAAGTCTAGCAATTTAGTTTGAAATAACGCGGAATGGAGAAATTTCTTAGGAGGGTGAAAAGGACATAAGTACATGAATCCTTTTCAACAAAAGAAGAACACTGAACATGAAATTTTCCCACAGGCAGAGCAATATAAATGAATTCTACCTTATCTAACTTAGAAAATTTCACTGGAAATGAATATGAAATGAACTGTGAAACATAACGAAATACATATGAAACATAAGAGACACATTTGCTACACTCAAAACCACATGAATCTCATGAAACAGAGCCGCTGCCTTTCATTAATCCTTTGTCAAAATATACAATGAATCTCCTCATGGCATGTTCTATTTATTGTATGCAAACCATTTGCAAAGGGTTGGTTGGGTTGTAATTTCTGGGATACTGATGAAATGAACTGTGAAACATAACGAAATACATATGAAACATAAGAGAAACATTTGCTACACTCACAACCACATGAATCTCATGAAACAGAGCCGCTGCCTTTCATTAATCCTCTGTCAAAATATACAATGAAGAAACATAGTTTCTTTCCCACAGTATCCCATAAATTACAAGCCAACCAACCCTTTGCAAATGGTTTGCATACAATAAATAGAACATGCCATGAGGAGATAGAATGAACAAGGGTTGGGGAGTTTCTTGAATCATTACAAAATGGAGATGGAAAGCCAACCATTAGCTACAGGTGCACTGTTACAAAAATGACAAATGGATTTGAGTGACCGTTTGCCTTCCTTTGCCACTTGGATAGAAGCCATACTCTTTAAACTTTGCCTTAGTTGCCAAAAAAAGTGAAATGTAGATGAGTGGGCCCACTTGGAGAAAGTCGTGAATCGAAATTTCGCGAAACGAAGGTGAATTTGGCCTTTTTCCCTATATGCGCCGCGCCACTTTCTATGTGCATTGTGCCACTTTGAAGGCTGTTTTGAGGCACCTGCAGGAGTCCAAAATGTGCCCACATGTGCTTGTTGGAAAGCCTGGCCTGTCTACTTTCCAACCCAAGTGGAATTTCTGAATTTGGTGTTCAGTTTCCCCTCCAAATATTCATTCTCCCAAGACTACTTCCTGTGTGTCAAAATAGGGGCAAAGAAGTCATTGTTTGGGTGTTTTTGACCTCTTGGAGACTCAAATCATACCCAAATTTCTTGTCCAAGCACCAATAGTCATGATTTTGCATGTTGAATCCAAAAATGCAAGCCATTTCCAATTTGGAGCTCCCAATCCTAAGCGTCGTGCCAGTGGCGCGACGCACATTGAGAAAACCTGTGTTGTGACCAAAAAATTGCCATGTGACCAAAATTGCTCCAAATTTCTTGAAATTTGGGCTGGAGGTTGTCTAAGAGGCACTATGCCAGGCCACAGAGGCTTCAGCCAAGATTCAAAGCCGATCTTGCTCTTTTTGCCTCTTTGTTGCTTTGCTCAATTTTGCCTTCAAGCTCCTTATCCGAGCCTTCGCACTCATGTTCCGTGCCCTGTAATGATAAACCATCCTCCTTAGTATGGTTTTGTCTCTGTCAGACTTCTCCAGCAGTCTCTCAAGGTGGATGTTGATCCGCTCTAGCCAGGACTCATGGTCATTATTAATCTCTTGCTCCAAGGTAGTGAGCTCGATCCTCCTTTGTTGGGCAGCTTGTCGATTGTCAAGGATGCTTTGCCGCTCCATGATCTCATGCTGGTCCTAAAGCTGATTGTTCCTCTGCTCCAAATACCTGATAATCCATTTGGCTCTCTCCAAATTGAGTGATAAGTATTGGATCTCCGTGTTCTGCTCCTGAATGGTCATCCTAAGTTTGGCACTCTCCACATCTGCATCATCATCCTAAATGAGGATGAAGTCGGCCTCCTATTCACCTGATGTCCCCTCGTCATGCATGGGCCTCTTGCCCTTGTCCTGTACCTATGTCGTCGATGCTAGAAGCGAGGCCCCTTCCACCCCAGGTGGAGATAACACTCGCTTTGCTGCTGCAAACAAGTGCCTACTACCTCTCTGATATGTAACAAATACTGGCATAGTAGTGGTCTCATGGCGCTCATACTGATGAGAAGGACCACCTATCTAATGCTCTGCCTCTGATAGTTCCTATGAAGTGCTGAAGAGGTCACGGGAGATGAAGTCCTCCCATGAAATGCCCTGCAATCCCAACTGATGATCCACCAAAATTCAGATAAGAGAAAAGTGATAAACACTGTTAAGTTGCTGCTGAGGGGTCTTATGCTGCATGAAGGTGTTCATCCTCTCTATGTTCCTGCAAATGAAAAATGGGAAGTTCATCATCCGTACCCTGGTAAAGTGCATGAGCAACCTGATGTGATAGGCATATAGATGAGAGAACCTCCCCTCACAGCTGAAGTATTTCATGATCAATTTCATGAGTGGAGCATACTCATCTTTCAAATATCTGAATGGAAAGACTCTTGTGAGCTGCCTCAAGAATCTGGCCTTAATGTAAGGCTCATAGTGTTGCCTATCTACCTTCTTTTTTTTGTGCCACTGTTCTCCAACATTCGGTATGCCATTTTCCACTGATATAGTTTTGGGTATCAATGTGAAGGTGACCCTGGCCAAGATAGACTGACCTCCATGTAGGTGAAGCACAAAAAGACAGGCCAACTGATGATGAACTCTAACATTAGCCACCCTTTGAAAAACTTCAAAACATGATAGGTGCTGGAAACATGACATGGCAAGATGGCAGGCTTGCAATTCAGTGAGGGTAGTTGGCTCATCCCTAACATGTTTGCCACTCTTGTGATGTCTCCTGGGAGCCTGTTCTTCCGAGGATGAATCACTTTGTGTCTCCATCTCATACTCTGATGAATGCTCAGATGCCATGATTGCTGTGTGTACTGTACTTGGGCTGCACTTTGATGATGGTGTGAAAACTAGGTGTCGTTGTGATATCTGCCACCAAGGGGAACAATGAAAAAAAAAGGAGTATTAGGAGGGGAGTAATATGATGGGAATAGGGTTATGGGGAGAAGTTTGTTTAGGGATATGTAGGGGATTTGGGTATTTGATAGGGTAGGGTTTTGGGGTTTTGACAAGGTAGGTTCTTGGGGTGTTATGTTGACAAATAAGAGGAGGGGATAGGGAATAGGGTTTGGTAGTGTTTTAGGGTAGGGATAATAGAAAAAATGAGAAAGGGGGGATAGGGAAAAATGACAAACAAGGGAAAAATGAGGAGTGAAAATGGAACCTTGGCACTAACACCACAATTTTGCAACCCTAGCCACCATGGTTGTGATGTTTTTTGAGTGGTTGGTTTTATGAGTTTTGTGGCAATTAAACATAGCCATGAACCACCGTATCATTCATAAACTTTGATGAGCAAGCTGCGATATAGAGCCTACCTGTCAATTTGAGGGGCTTCACAAGCAATTTGAGGAAATTTGGCACGATTTCAGCCCTTTGTGGGTGTGCGCCACACGCCAAACCCAGTGCGCCGCGCCCGTTGAAAATTTACACTGTGGGGTGGCTCTGTGTGCGCCACGCCCTATGTGTGCGCCGCGCACCTTTGTGTGTGCGCCACACCCCTTTGTGTGTGTGCCACACCCTGGAAACTGCCTCCAACTTCACTCCAGCACGCACTTTGCCTCTCAAACACCTTGCTATGTTTCTCAATGCACTTGATTTGCATAATGACTTTGATTTTGGTGGAAACTTGTATATAAAGGATTTGAAGTCATGGGTTTAATTTTTTCCTCTTCAAAAACCCATTTTGGTAATGTTGTGTTTTGACACTTTTTCACTGACTTAAAGCAACACTAATTTTCACTTTTACCTTTGAAATTTTAGCTCAAACGATGAAATTTTCGGCACTCTTTGCAGGGATTGCACAACAGGGCATTTGGCCACGGAAACCATGACTGCACCTGAAGAAATCAACTGACGACTTTTTTGAAAATTTTATCACCAATGACACTGTTTGACTTTTCTCCAAAACAGAGTTTTGAAGAAGAGTTGAAGTCTATCCACATGACGATGAAACTCTCTGAATCATAACTTTATAAGGGCCTCACTCTGGCCTGCATGGCTTTATTGGACATGTTTGAAGACCAAATTGATTAATCCCTAGACCTAATTATTGAAAATGACTTTTGTCCATTAAAGGACCAGACCTTGACTGTTATGGACTTTAGTGATCATTGACAAAATACCTAAGTCAGCAGGAGCTAGACATGAAGGGAAATGACTAGCATGACCTTTTCCATCAGATTATGGCATGCCCCTAGCGGAATGCAGCTGGGTGAATGGAGCGGGACTCCTAAAAATGAAATGCATAAAGAGTTTTTATCTCTAACGGAGGACTGACAAGACCGACTCTAACATTGGCTCAAATTAGGGATGGTAGCTCCATGGAGGTGCCAAGAACAACAGATCTCTGGAAGAGCTAGATAGTGCCTTCGTCCATTGGGTTATGGAGTCATTATTTCGATAAACAACACAGGACTCTGACTCATTTATTAAACTGAAATGACCAAAAAAACTGACTTAAATTTGAAATTGAAATGACTTGAAGACTAACTTGACAAACTCTAACCAAAATGAAATAAAATGGTATTTACTGTGATAGTGGAAGCAGCTTTAATAACTTAGAAATGGTACCGCTTGAGCAGTTGACCATTGATCGGCCCTCCTGGATAATCTCCCCCGTTCATTTCCTTCAGAAGAAAGGCATTCTAACCCCTATATGCTGCAATCTTGAAAGGACCTTTCGAAAGGTTCTTGAACTTACCGTGCTTATCTTTTTCCTCGTTCCTTGCATCCCACTTCAGCACTACATCATCCAACTGTAATTTGTCCACCTTTTCCTTTCTGTCATAAATTTTCTTGATCTTCTCCTGCAATTTGGATGTGTTCTTGAAAACTTCTTCTCTGATCTGCTGCAAGTGGACCATTTGATTCAACCTTCTCTGCATGGGATCTTCTTCACTGCCAGCCTCCTAAAGAAGTTTGACTACTGGGGCAGCGAGAGAGGTAGGAAACACTGTATCAACTCCATAAACAAGCTCGAAAGGTGATGTACCTATGGATTTCTTCTGACTGACCCGATTTTCCCACAGTGCATTGACCAACCTCTTATGCTAGCTCTTCTTATTTATTTCCAGCAGCTTCTTGATGATGTTGACCAATGATTTGTTCGAAGACTCCGCCAATCCATTGCCTTGTGGATGATAGGCAGTTGAGTGACCCAAAATGATGTGATATTTATGACAAAACTCTACCATCCTTTTTGAATTGAAAGCTGCTGCGTTATCAATGATTAACTTATTCGGGCAACCAAAGCGAGACAAGATGTTATTTTCAAGGAATGAAATAATTACCACATCTGTAGCTTGTCTGGTGGGAATTGCCTCGATCCATTTCATGAAATAATCTGTCGCTGTGAGGATCCATCTATGCTGACAGAAAGAAGCGGGATGAATTTCACCAATGAAATCCAACCCCCATTGCTAGAAAAGGGCACTCACCTCAATAGGCTTAAGTGGCAAAGGATGTAACTTCTGCTTTCCTTCGAAAATCTGACACTTATGAAAGCGCTTGACCATCTTATATACATCAGCAAACAATGTCAGCCAATAGTACCCCGCTCTCAGAATTTTATTTGTTGTTGACTTCCAAAAAAGGTGGCCACCATAGTCTCCTTGGTGGCAGTCTTCCATGACCTTCTTTGCTTCCTTTTCCACCAAACAATTTAACAAAACGCCACTGGGATCTTTCCAATATAGTGCAGAATTTAGAATGCAAAACTTGGTAGCCTTGAACTTGAGTTGTCGTACCTTGTTTAAGCACATATATGATATCTGGATACCACGAAGAAAGAGAAAACAATTCAGATACCTGAATTGACGATCCTTCCTCATTCTCATCAGACATAGCAGCGATCAGATTTATGTCCAAGGCATGCAAGTTTGATTCGGCCATTAACTTCACCAATCCCTGTCCTTTAACTAGCTTTGTATGCTTTATTTCCACATCATATTCCAGCAACGCTGCAATCCACTTGCCTCGTCTCCCTTCCGGATCAGTCTGTACTAAAACATCTTTGACAGAAGTGTTAGGAACATAGGCCAAAATATGAGAATGTAAAATATATACCCGGAAATCTTTCAATGCCTTCACAAGTGCAAAGGGCTTGCTTCTCAATGATGTTGTATTTTAAGGCTGCATCTCTTATAGCTTTGCTGAAGAATGCAATGGGTCTTTTGTGATCATCTCTTTTCTGCAATAACACCGCTGCCATAGTATGCTCCGAAGAAAATGAAAACAATATGAAATCCTGAGTGTAGTCTGGGCTGACTAGAACTGGAGCTGAAGAAAGAGCCAATTTGACCAAATTGAAAGATTTCACAGCCTCCTCCGTCCATTTCACTTGGCTGTCCTTCTTAAGCATGTTTGTCATCTCTCTTATGTGTTTAACAAGATTAGGTACAAAGCGGCGTAGAAAATTCATTTTACCATTGAAAGATTGTATCTCTTTCTTATTTCGGGGCAGATTGATTTGCTGAATTTCTTGCACACGTGTTGGGTCGATACGAATGCCATCTTTTGAGATAATGTGCCCAAGTAGTTTGCCTTCCTCCATGGCGAACAAGCTCTTCTTCGGATATAGCGACAAGCCATATTTTCTGCACTTTTGAAAGACAGTTTTTAGATGGTACATGTGCTCTTCATCAGATTTGGTAAACACTGTCAAATCATCCAGGTACACCACCAAAAAGACATCCTTCTCATTTGCAAAATCCAAGTCCATTGCACGCTGAAATGTGGCACCCGCGTTTTTCAAACCGAAAAGCATTTTAGCGTAATGAAAGGTTCCCCATGGAGTGGTGAATGCTGTCTTGTCTCGGTCATCTTCATGGACAGAAACTTGGTTATATCTAGAATAACCATCAAGTAGTGACATACACGATGCTCCCACTACTCACTAAAGTATATGGTCCATTTTGGGCAGTGGATAATTGTCTTTCAATGAAACTTTATTGAGATTTCTAAAATCAATCCATAAGCGAATCTCACTTGTCTTCTTTCGTATGGGCACCAAGTTAGAGATCCAATCCAAAAATCTGATGGGCACAATGATCCCTAATTTGTACAACCTGTTTATCTCCTTTTCAATAGATGGTAGCAACTTTGGATTTAGCCTTCTCAACTTCTGTTTGAATGGTTTTTGATTGGGCTTGATGGGTATAGTGTGCTGAATTATATTGGTATCATATATCTTTAAGTCAAAATATTCCCAAGAAAACACATCTGCAAATGAAGACAACAAACTGATATATTTTTCCTTGATCTTTGGTGGCAATGCTTTGGACAATTTTACCAATTTAGGATTAGCAACTGTTCCGATATTGACCTCTTCCACACCCTTGTCTGTTGGCTGCAACATTGGCTTGCAGGCTACATCATCTTGATCAAAGAGTTCTTCTAAAGGTATCAAGCCTTTAGGAATAACGTTATTCTTCAACTGGAACACGTCCATTTCATTGATCTGCACCTCATCTGTACCATTACCTTTGCCATCGTAATTTTCTACATCAATTGAGGTCTCTTTGATCTTGCCTTTGTTTTGCAGAAAATCGTCAATCTCCTCATCGTCTTGGAAAACTTGCCAATATCTCTGATTGTCTAGAATGGTTGGACGATGCTTGACGTGGATTTCAAATTTATTGCTGGAGTTCATTGGGATCTTCAAACTACTTGCTGCCTTGGCAAGAGCATCAACAATACTATTTTGTATACGAGGCACACATGTCAGGGTATATTCTAAAAATAATTTTAGAATGTCTAGGACTGCATTACAATAAGCCCTCAGAGTCCTAGGATGCTTTGCTTGATATTTGCCTCTGACCTGCTTAATCTCCAATTCAGAGTCACCATATACCTAAATCCTCTTAGCATTTAGCTTTCTTAGAATCTTTAGGCCAGCAATCAGAGTTTCATACTCAGCTTCATTATTTGAACAATCAAAAGCCAACTTATAAGAACATACGCACACGTTACTAGGGACTTTGTGCGGGGCGGAGAAAGGATTGCGTACCCAAATTCCAATTCCAGCGCCATCATTTCCCACTGCTCCATCGAAATCCATGGTCCACAAACCTTTTTCTTCCTCTTGCAAGTGTTGAAAATTTGTTTGTTGTGCCTTGTCTGCTTGCTGTCTATTACTTTCAGCTGATCGCTAAACGGTGTTATGCTGTTCTTGTTCTTCTTTCTTTAAAACTCCTCTAAAATTTTCTGTTATTTTTGGAATATCATCTGCTTCTACTAACTGACTATCGATATCATTGAAACTATTTGAATACAAAACAAAAGACTCTAAATCTGTATGTACATAATTAATCGGATGATTTATCGGTTTCTCCTTGATTGTGATCATGTATTTCATTTTTTGTTCCTGATACAATTTCCTCATTTGGCCAAACACCGGAATCATTGCATAGGAGAAATCTAGCTAAAGTGTCCCTTTCAGTTTCGCTACCCAAGACCTGGAAAGAAACATGCCAAACCTGGGAGGAATATCTGCTACAACAACATCCATCAAAACATTCTTCATTGGGAGCTAATCTAGACTCACAACCAAGTCTTTGATGAGCCCAATACATCTTACTCTGCTGGAATCAAACGAATAGAGATCATGGTATTGCCGGGTGATGTCCAGACCCAGTCTATCCATGATAGCCTTGGGCATGAGATTGTGAGAAGCTCCAAAATTGAACATGGCATTATGTAACACAAAATCATGCAATCTTAAACTAATATAAAAAGGTGGCACATCACTATTAAGAGACTCACCATTCGATGCTGGCCCAAAAATCATTTCAGGTTGATCATCTTCGACACTCACCATATCGAACATTGGGTCCAAATTCAACATTTTAGATACTTGTCCTCTATAACTGTTGTTCCTCATTATTTCAGTCAAGGGGATGGATACCTTTAATTTAGAAATCGCATTCTCTAAATTAAAAGCGAGAATCTTTTCTACCTCTTTGACTGGGATTTCTTTCCTTTCCTTTTCTTTCGACGCAACTTGCTAATGTGATTGTTCTGCTGATGGTGATTTTCTGCTCTCCGGATCAACCGCCTCCTTTCCTTTCCTTTGTGCAACTGATGAATCATTCTTTGATGCTTCAACATCCTTCCTTTTCTGAATTGGTTTGACTAGAACATCTCTGTTTCTAAGTGAATATCGCTGTTGTTGGGCGGACAGAGCATTCATATAGCCTCTTTGGTATTCATCTGGTTCTTCCTCCAAGACAGTGTCATTTGCTAGAATGAAATCTACATCTTTGTGTATAGCCGAACTCTCTGCATACTCCTCATCCTCAGTGAGATAAATAGGCAAATCATCTGGAGTAAAGAGGTGATTTTCTTCACCTATTATATTCCCATCCTCATCCGATTTTGGTCCATGCACAAAATTTTGATGCAAAGGTGTCTAAACTGGCTGTTGTGCTGTCTACTCTTGGGCTCGCTGATCTCTCCGTCTTATTCTATATTGTGGTTGTTTTTGGTCACGGAAGTTAGGATTTCTAACTTGTGGCTCAAGTTTGTCAAGTTTCACCCTTTCAAGCATCTGCTCTACCTTCCGAAGTAGCTGATCTACTGAGGAAGATTCTTCCTTTACGGTAACCTTCTTTTTTGTCTTTGCTCTAGCTCTCTTGGTCAGTAGATTTGCTTCAACGCTGACCGCTATCTTCTGTATGTCTTCCATTGTGGCCGGTTCTCTCTCTCTTAATTGATAAGCCATGTCAGCATGAAAACCATCCGGGAACTTCACCATGGCTAGTCCCACAGGTGGCCTTAGATGATCTGGAATTTCATTATAAGCTGAATTGAATCTAATGCAATAGTCTTGGACCGACTCACCAACATTTCATTTGATCTGCTCATATTTGGCCAGAATTTGAAGAGGATTCTTTTTAACTTCCCATCGGTTTAAAAATTGTCTTTGTAGGCCGGCCAAGGTAGCGATACATGCAACCGGCAAACCTCTAAACCATTTCCTCACTTCACCTGCAAATGTTTGTAAAAAGAGTCTCATCGCCACATTCTCTGCATCGATCTCATGAAGTTCATAGAAATCTGCCATTCTGTCCACATGTTGCTGAGTAGTAATGCTGTTAGGAGTGCCATCAAAAAACAGGATTTTGCTTTGATAATTTGTGGGCATATCAACTAAAACTTGGGGCAGAACAAGGGGTGCAAAATGGGCAGCCATCACTCTCAATGGATTTGTCCTTGGAGGTGTTGGAGGAGTGTGCACAGTTTGTAAGGGGCTAGCAATTGGAGTTTGAAGCTGAGCTATAATGTAATTATCAATCGACCAGTTAGCCCTTTTTGTCTCCAAGTCTACAAGAAACTGTGGATTGTGGACAGTAGAGTCAACTGCCCTTTCGGATTTGGTTTCAAACAACGCTAGTTCAAATTGCTCATCAAACTCTAGATCTTCAATATACTCAAAAATGTCTGGGCATGAATGGGATTTGAACACGGGAGATATAGAGCTCTCTTGATAGTGAATTATTGAAATCAAATTGGGATTTTCGTAGATCTGTGGAGGATCTGGATCTAGATTAGCTTTGATATATCTTCTGGAAGCCAGCGTGCTATTGAGAAAAATCAAAGGACACAACCAACTTACTCAGCCTATCCAATCCTAAACTTATCATCCAGAAGCTTAGAATTATCGAGAAGTAAGGGGATTGATTTCATCCCCAGCAGAGTCACCACTATGTTAGCACCTAAATCTGCCTTAGGCTGAAGGAAGGCAAAATTCAGGGTAACCACAAACCACGCTCAGTCTAGTAGCTAGCCCTACCAGAACAGAGAGGGCTCTTTTCCGAGTCATGCTCAGTGAATAAGTAAATGAAATGGTCTGAGATGACTTACAGTGAAATATTGATCTTAGGCTAGTAAGTAAATATGGATACAAGAAGCAATTTTTTATGAATGACTGAGTTTCTGGGATGGTATGGGACCAACGGACAATAATGAGCAGAGAATTTAATACAAAGGCACAGATTACTTTGTGAGGCAAGACAGGTTGAAAGTATAGCAATTTAGTTTGAAATAACGTGGAATGGAGAAATTGCTTAGGAGTGTGAAAAGGGAATAAGTACATGAATCATTTTCAACAAAAGAAGAACACTGAACATGAAATTTTTCCATAGGCAGAGCAATATAAATGAATTCTACCTTATCTAACTTAGAAAATTTCACTGGAAATGAATATGAAATGAACTGTGAAACATAAAAAAATACATATGAAACATAAGAGACACATTTGCTACACTCACAACCACATGAATCTTATGAAACAGAGGCGCTGCCTTTGATTAATCCTCTGTCAAAATATACAATGAAGAAACAGAGTTTCTTTTCCACAGTCTCCCAGAAATTACAAGCCAACCAACCTTTTGCAAATGGTTTGCATACAATAAATAAAACATGCCATGAGGAGATAGAACGCCCAAGAGTTGGGGAGTTTCTCGAATCATTACAAAATGGAGATGGAAAGCCAACCATTAGCTACAGGTGCAACGTTACAAAAATGACAAATGGCTTTGGGTGACCGTTTGCCTTCCTTTGCCACTTGGATAGAAGCCAAACTCTTTAAACTTTGCCTTAGTTTCCGAAAAAAGTGAAATGTAGATGAGCGGGCCCACTTGGAGAAAGTCGCGCATCGAAATTTCGTAAAACGAAGGTGAATTTGGCCTTTTTCCCTATATGCGCCGTGCCACTTTGGAGGCTGTTTTGAGGCACCTAAAGGAGTCCAAAATGTGCCCAAGTGTGCTTGTTGGAAAGCCTATTCTATTTACTTTCCAACCTAAGTGGAATTTCTGAATTTGGTGCTCATTTGCCCCTCCAAATCTTCATTCTCCCAAGACTGCTTCCTGTGTGTCAAAATAGGGGCAAAGAAGTCATTTTGTGGGTGTTTTTGACCTCCTGGAGACTCAAATCATGCCCAAATTTCTTGTCCAAGCACCAGTAGTCGTGATTTTTCATGCTGAATCTAAAAATGCAAGCCATTTCCTATTTGGAGCTCCCAATCCTAAGCACCGCGCCACTGGGAGAAAAAACCTGTGTTGTGACCAAAAAATTGCCATGTGACCAAAATTGCCCAAAATTTCTTGAAATTTGGGCTCGAGGTTCTCTAAGAGGCACTATGCTGGGCCACAGAGGCTTCAGCCAAGATTCGAAGCCGATCTTGCTCTTTTTGCCTGTTTTTCCTCTTTGTTGCTTTGCTCAAGTTTGCTTCAAGCTCCTTATCCGAGCCTTTGCACTCATGTTCCGTGCCCTGTAATGATAAACCATCCTCCTCAGTATGGTTTTGTCTTTGTTAGACTTCTCCAGCAGTCTCTCAAGGTGGATGTTGATCCACTCTAGCAAGGATTCATGGTCATTGTTAATCTCTTGCTCCAAGGTAGTGAGCTCGATCCTCCTTTGTTGGGCAGCTTATCGATTGTCACGGATGCTTTGCAGCTCCATGATCTTATGCTGGTCCTCAAGATGCTTGTTCCTCTGCTCCAAATACCTGATAATCCATTTTTCCCTCTCCAAATTGAGTGACATGTCTTGGATCTCTGTGTTCTACTCCTGAATGGTCATCCTAAGTTTGGCACTCTCCACATCTGCATCATCATCCTGAATGAGGATGAAGTCGGCCTCCTATTCACCTGATGGCCCCTTGTCATGCATGGGCCTCTTGCCCTTGTCCTGTACCTGTGTTGTCGATGCCGGAAGCGAGGCCCCTTCCACCCTAGGTGGAGATAACACTCGCTTTGCTGCTGCAAACAAGTGCCTACTGCCTCTATGATATGTAACGAATACTGGCATAGTAGTGGTCTCATGGCACTCATACTGATGAGAAGGACCACTTATCTCATGCTCTGCCTCTGATAGTACCTGTGAAGTGCTGAAGAGGTCACGGGAGATGAAGTCCTCCCAAGCAATGCCCTGCAATCCCAACTGATGATCCACCAAAATCCGAATAAGAGCAAAGTGATAAACACTGTTAAGTTGCTACTGAGGGGTCTTATGCTGCATG